>VMRN01000019.1:3261360-3412684 GCA_010277015.1 Poeciliopsis turrubarensis
TAGATAGATAGATAGATAGATAGATAGATAGATAGATAGATAGATAGCATCCTATCTAACACGAATTAAGCATTATCATTCCAAAGTCATCTAAAATTATGTTCACCCTGCCAAGACATGAAGTTTGATCAAAATGCATACAACTTATGTTGTCTTTATTGCTCTGACACAAACACTAAGCTTTGTGTGAAGCTTGTTTGCACAGCCGATGATAAACATGACCATGAAAGAACACATCCATTGCCAGCAAAGGACGAATGAAGTAACATTTCATGAGATCCATCAAATTCCTTGATGCTTTTATTGTAATTTTTTTTTTCAGAAGAGGAGGGTCATGTTAGATGTGTTAATGCAGGTTTTAATGCTGAGTAAAGGCTGAAAAGAAAACATATTTCACTCGGATGTAACTTTGGCATTGCTGCGCGTTTCCACTTTGTATATTGTCTGGTAGCCATCATCCCAGGCATACAGCTGTTTATCCCCTGGGTGATAGTGGATGCTGCTGTGGCTGGAGTAGCGCTTTGGGAAGAACATCACTGGACTCTCATTGCTGCATGGGCACAACATAGAAAACATAAATGATTCAGCCACATCCATTTCAAATGTGTCAAACTGCAGTTTATTATTTTAGTATGCATTGTTGACATTTATGACTGCACACTAACCTGTGAATGGTGTCATGGATGTCGTACAGACACTGGATGGTGGAGCGACCTCCATAGCGTGTGTTGTAGACCACGTAAAGCGTCCCACATATCAGGAAAGCCCCCTCAGCGTCACTGCTTCTGCACTGTGTGTCCCAGGTGTACTCCAGTGCTAAACTTACTGGTGAAAAAACAACATATGTTGAAGTGTTATGGGCAGTTCTTGCCTGAATGTCAACCTGGACAAACCCATGCTTTTCCCACCCCTGAACAATTACAATTGTTAAATGGTTGGGATAGATTATAAGGTGGTCCTGCACAAAGCACGCAAGCTACCGTTCCCATTTTTGTTAGCAGAAAGTAAATATATAAAAGCAATAATAAACTTGTTCAGGTTACAACTGAAAAATAAGTTATATTTTTTGAAATGTAATAAACTGAATATTAATAAAAATTTTGAGCGGTGTTGATAAAAGGTTTCATTTCGCTTTCTGTTCTGTGTAACACAACCCTATCATTAATTAATTAAGTTAAAAAAAATTTCCACAGCTGAAGGTCGTCACACCTTTGTCTAGCTTGGTGATGACCAGGTTTCCTCCGTACTCAAGATCCGCATGAATAACCCAGAGGCCAAGCTCGTCCACAGCCATGTCCAGATAAGTGTTGGGATTGAGGCTGTAGACAGGAAGACGGCCGGCTCCGGGAAGAAGGGTGCTGTCCACCACGGTGCCATTCAGCAGATCCACCTTTAAAAGTGATGAGAAATAATTTAAAGAATGCAAACTGTGGTCATCAATAAAGAAAACGGAGCCTGAGTTTTTCTTGTTCGGAACAGTTAATCTATCCATTCACTATCTTATGCAAGTCACAGAGGTAACAGGTCCGAAAGCAGAATCCAAACGTTCCTGTCATGCTTTTCAGCATGTTCTTAAGAATTTTTTGGTGTTCCCAAGCCAAAAGGAATGCATAGTTCTGGTACCTTTTGCCCTCGTCCTCATGGAACATGCAATGAAAACCTCAAAATGGAGTCAATCAAAATTCAGCTTAATTGAAGAAAAATCTTTTTGCTGTTCCTCTCTGGAATTTCTTGATTCCAGATGAGAAGTGGAATGTAAATGGGAAGTACAAGTTGGAAGCAGTTTTTTTTTTTTTAAGTTTACCTGTTTTCTTTATTATCAAACATTCCTTGCGTTAATACAGAGAAGGGCTCAACTGCATGTTTCATGCACTATAACCTCAATTTAGAGCAAGAAACAAAGACAATTGAACCCCAAATCTGAAAAAAATTGGGTTTATGCATTTTTGGTGTGAACTGGTTGTACTAATGCAATTTCCTCATAAGCACTCGGAGTTTCCTGGGAAAATTAGCATCGTTGGAACAAACTTGTTTCTTTTGGCACCGTGTTCGCTGTGACCTCAGCTAACACAGTGGGACAAAGAAAAGAGCACAGAACTCTGTTCCTGATGTTGACGATTCCTTGAAATGACCAGACTTAAGGCCAACAGCTGCTATGAGTTCAACAAATTAACAATGTGAAATCATGTTCATGGTGATAAACTCTGCAGTCAGTCTTTATAACACCAACAACAGAACATGAACTTGCAGTTCCTCTCTATGCTGTTTTTTGCATTCTTTGCTTGACGCAGCTCAATAGAGAAATGCATGAATGAACTGTTAGGTTGCACTTTGACAAAAACTTTCAGTGACAAACCTTCAGTATTTCATTGGGTGTATCTGCCTTGTGGCAATACAGGAATCCATTGTAGATCACATGACCTGTGCCCTGCCAGTAAAAAGGCAGCTGCACCTCATTTGCTGGAGGTGTGGAAGTCTTTGTGAAGCTCTTCAGAGATTTGTACTCCAGAATGGTGTTGTTACGAAATCCACTGAATAGGTAGACCTGGAAGAGAAAAGGCAAAAAAAAACAAAAAACATGCAAGGATACGGAACAAATTTTTTTCATTGATGCGAAACCCAATCGGCCTAAGACAATACTACTTCATACCGAATTAGTTGGGGATATTTTTAGATAGGCTAAATTTGACTTTCAGGGAGCCACATCCCCAAAGATTCTCCACCAGGTCCTTAATGTGAGCCATAAACAGATAATCTGATAAGGCTAACTTTTAACATGCACACAGAATATGCAGAATATATAGAGCACATTTAAAAAAAATACAGATTAGCAGGATTACTACACATTTACCAGCATATTTTGATTGTAACTGAATAGGAAAATTCATTAAGAAAACTCAAATGCATCAGTAGTCTCATAGTAAGCTTAGGTTAGAAGGACAGTCACCGTATGTTTCAGATATAATATACCTTATTTGAACTTTCTGAGGGGTCTTTGAACCAGCATCCATCTGGATCTCCAGATTTCTTCACAATCTTAAGAGACTTGACTTGACTCAGTGCTGTGCTGCAATCTAGATATATTGCATCAAACCAAGAAAAAAAATTGTCTTACAAAACAAAATCCTAGAATTTTTTTTGTATTTATCTCTGTTCCTCTTGCATTATTTTCCAGCGTTCCTCTATGCAATCGCTACCTACCATTCTCCACATTTATCTTGGCCTTCTTTTTCAGCTGCTCCAGTTCTACGGCTTTTATCTGCTGCTCCAGCAGCGCTTCCTCCATCTCGATGTTAGACTGAGTGGGAATTTTGTTCTCCAAATATTCCAGTTCCCTCTCCACCCGGTCAACACGCACAGAGACACCGTCCATCTGGCTCTTTACTTCTGATCTAAGAAGGAAAATAAAAAAGTATTTATGAGTCAGCAGAACCAATTTTGTCATTTGAATCATGTCTTGTTCTCAGATAATTCGGGGAGGCCTACCTCAAACTGCTCAGAGTGGACAGATAGCCTCTGACTTCAGAGGAGAGGTCATAGGTCTTCTGGGTGGCACTCACTGCGTTTTGCTCACACAGACTGAGACGCTCCTGATTTTATTCATAGTGGGAAGGAATAGAATGAATACAAATGAAGTTATTATATGTACATAGCAACATTTTAAATGAACATCAGAGATAATTGCATGAAATACTGTCTTTTATGTTAGAAGAGAGAACACATTTTAACCACCAAGAAATACTTAAGTCATTTAATTATTTAACCTTGCTTAACCAGTAGCTGGTCCAAACAACCAGAAAAAAAACTGAACATAGTTTTAGAATAATTTCTTAGCTTTATTTTATTGTCACCCTATTTTATTCGGATTTAAAAATACCGCTCATATTTTAACAAGTATCCATAGCTAAACTTTGGATGCTTGTATGGCGTTATATTGTGACCTCTCTGGTGTGTTTAGTATGAGAGAAACTCCACTTTTACTCCATTCTCTCAAAAACAAAACAAAACAAAATGTCATTTAAGAAGCAAGAGGACTGAGCATTTATTTTAGCACATCTAATAGGGTACAATGGGTTTTTCCACACATAAAGAACAGGCAGATATTCTGTGTTGACTCAGATTCCTATAACAGGAGGTCCTAATAAAAAGCAGCTAGATAGCTGAAAGGGTGCCAAAATATTGCAGCCAGATGATCTGACAGTGGCAAAATCCAAAGAAAACACGATTTCTTTGAAAACAAGGTGATAAAAAAGAAAAATGTCGAGTGTGGAATAAGTATTAAAGGTGGCAGATTTTTGAGGAAAAGTAATGCAGAAATGAACTCACCTCCATTTGAACAAGCCTTCTCTCTAGATACTGGATTATGAAGGCATCTTGGGAGGAACCCTGGCTCTGGACTGATCCCAAAGTCAGGCACAGAGATAAAAACAACAGCAGAACCATCCTCGTTGATGCTTTTTCTCCGTGTCTTGATTCCCAAAACGTTCCTGAAAAACCCTGAAACGGCTATGACGTCTTCAGAGCTTTTGCCCTGAAATGAGCTGTAATTACAATAAAATCCTCCCTTGAACTTCTATCAGGCTCCAACAACACGCTCAACAAGAATGAGCTGCTGAAATCCTAAAACAAAGACAGCTGCAGACACACTTTATAACAGTCCTCCTGCATTAAGAGCAGTTCTTGAATCCTTGCTAAACAAATTTTCCTTACTTTTTGCTGCTGCCAGACTTTCATGAACTTTCTGCCTGTGTTCAGTTGCTGCCCACAGTCCCTCCCAACCTCCCACTCTCCCAGTCTTTCTGCAGGCCCCTCTTTCATTCTCCTCCTCTCTGGATTTTGTACATTTGTGGTATGAAAGGGGATGCCAGTAGAGGAGGGGGAAAAGCCAGAGAGTGAGCTAGAAATAAACAAAATTTTCTGATCCATTTAGAGTTTTTTGGAGCTGGAATACTCCCCGGTTGGTTTATGGACACATCCTCAGTTCCACGCAGATGTGGAAATACAAAATATATCAGCTGGGCAGTAAATTGTATTTGCATTCACAAATAATAACAAATAGATTTTCATTAAATTTAAAACATGTGCCAATATGTGTAGACTTTTTTTGTTCTCCTACTGGTGTTAAAACATGCTACCATGAATTTTATTTCACCTCCCATCTATTTTTCTGCACATCTGACAAAAACAATTATGAAAGAATAGTTGTTGTTCCAAAACTTTGAAAGAGTGTGAACTGATTCTTAAAATCGAAATCAGATTGTGAACATTTAAAGGAGTGGACACTGTTGGCAGGGTTGGTTTCAGCCTGATAGTTGCTGCTTCTGATTCTGAGGATATTCTCTCTGAATTAGATCCAAAAGTTGTCACTGCCTTTGTAGATAATCATTATCCTGCTGCTGCTTTAAAAGAAAAAAGAAAAGAAAACCTTTTATTTCCATCTGGAGAGTTTCAGAGTGGGCTGAGATGATTTCCTGCTTTGTCTTGACGGCAGGCAACATCTGGATGCCTTCTCTGATTCATAGTAGGGTGCACAATATGAAACAGGGCACTCAGATTAGAGTAAATGCATGAAAGAACAGAAGAAATGCCAGTAAATTCACAAAGTAAAATATATTTTCCTTTTTTCATCTTCATTGTGCAACCACAAGGTGGAGCTACATCCTAGTTTGTCCTGGAACGGCTAACAGAACCAGCCTGACAGGGTAGCTGCTTCCCCCCACAAAAGCCATAACAACCACCTTCTTGCCCAGCTTTTTACCTGTGGTCTGGCGTAATAAACAACTGACAAATACAAACACCAGGGCCCAATGAAAAGTACAGAGTGCATCTTCAAATGAAAACCTAGTGGTTTAATGCCTTCAGGCTTCTCTAAATGTATTGAGATTATTGGAAACAGTCAAGAAAGTTCAATAGAAACTTCAATTTTGGAGAGCTGGTCTAAATATCTACATGTCTGGGTGTCAGATCTTCAGATGTTTTTACAGCTAACTCTCAACACTAAATGAGAATGAATAGAGATGTTGAACATTTTTCCTGATTTAAACATGTGTTGCTTCATATCGGCAGGGAGGATATATAAAAATTAAATGTACGAAAAGCTAATAAATCTAAGGTGAGTACTTGTCTTGCGATAATCTCATTTAGAATTACTGAAAATAAATCCAATCTGTTTTCTTCACATCTGTTTAAACATAAAAGCTAAAGTTGTTATTCTTTCTTTTCTAGCTGATCAGATTACTCTCATTGATACATTTACATGCATGAAGAAAAGACTCTACATACATAAACACAGAATGAGATGTAACCTCGTGAAATATTCAAGATGGTTCACCGAGGAGTGCCATAAAATATCCATGGAGTCACAGCAGGAGATGTAACTGAGCTCACATCTGTAAATGACAGCAGGAATCCCATGAGCAGCAAATGTGCATGGATTGCATAAATGACAGTATGTTTGATACACATTGTTGATTTTTTTAAAAGCATAATACATTTTTGTGTTTTCTTGATGATGCATATGTGCAAGAGTCTGTGGGATTTTGTGTATTTTATTTCTCCATGTAACTTTTTGATATGCTAACCTTCACAGATGGAGTGCAGACTGAGACTGTCTCATGGTAAGGGTTATTATAGGAGCAATGTTGTGATGACTTTCTGTAGGTGGAGCTTTAGAAAGCGCAAGAGTTTCTTAACGAGACTGAGGCCCAATTTCACACCATTAAATTCCAAAGTCAAATTTCTTTTAAGTGATAATTCATATTTACAACATTTTTATTCCATATGTTTAATGTGCAATAAAAATCACATTATGTGGCTGGAGAGCACATATTACTGCCCCTTTAAGAAGTTGCTGTAGTACATTTTGTGCCACAATGCATTAGGGGAACAGTAGTTCTTCTGCTATAGTGACAACAGCCAGTAAACTGCTGGGACCACTTAGGAGAAAAAATGTATATGAGCAGAGCTATGACAGAGTTAAGATGGCAAACAAGGTTATAGCAGAAAATTCACTCCCCCTAAATGTCATTGTTTATTGTTAGTGTATATTTATATGTATTGTTGTCTTTTCATGCATTGTCAGCAGCCCAAAACTGCTGACAATGATGAATACCAATTTCCTTACAGGAGAAAATAAAAACCAGACACCTGTCATTTCTAATGCATGCATCTATGTCAGAAGAATGTAAATAATTGTGTGCAAGTTTCCTATCAAGCATGTGTAAGAGCATGTGTGCTTGAATCACTGTGTCTTGGTGATTGAGTGAGAGATGCCAGCCTTCCACCACCCTCTGTCTCTTGACCTTTTGCACCAGTCTTTGTGTTTGGCAGATGATGAGTTTTTAATGCCAGCCCCAGCGAACAGCCACTATGTCAATACGACTGAGTCTGGAGAGCGCGGACGTCAAACATGGGGAAAGAAAGCAACTTTTTAAAATCAAATCAAAGTAAATATTTTCTTTTTTTCATGAGAGAATAGTAGTAATATGGGTAAAATGCAGAGAAACAATGAAGAGAGCTATTTTTAAAGGGCAGTGTCCACACTAAATGATGAGTATTACATCTGAGATCCACAACAACTCAGTGCTTTATACTTATGAGGTATTTTGAGGCATTTTTACCAAATAAGTCTGGGAATTTTCTCCCAGTCATGGAGAACAAAGCAGTTAGGCCTCATTTTCTTTTTGCTTGCATTGTCCCTGCAATATTGCCAAATCAGTCTGCACAAATCAGTTAAGGAAGGAGTCCTTTGAAAGCTACCAACAGTACATGAAAGGGTTTGCCAAAATACTTTGACTGAAAAAAGGTTCTTTCCCTACTGTTCATCGCAAATCTCCAGATGATGGCAAAGTAAGTACATGAAGATGTATGAGGCGGCTGTTAGTGTTGATTGCATACAACATGAACTGAACTGCTTCTTTCACTTCCTCCGCTGTCGTTACTAAAACTAGCAGACTGCAATTATAAAACACTGCAGAAAACCACAATCATTGTTCTGAACTTCTGTTCGCTGATTGGTCTAATAGATTTTCTACTGGAGGAATCCAACTAAATGGGAGAAAGCCCAGTTGGAGAGCTAAAGTGAGATTTGCATCAAGCTGAACTGTATAGGAAGGCAAGTCATTGATTGACTTGCCATGTAACTTATTGTGGTTTGGTTTTCTGGTGAATTAAACATTTACTGCACGTTTTCTAAATTATTTTATTATTAGGAGATGGTTTTTTTCTGTTTTATTTTTACTATAGTTGTGTCTTTTTGAGTAATTCATCTGCTTAGAACTGAAAGCAGTTGTATTGTTAGATTGTAATTTAGTCTTGATCACAACCTGTGAATTTACTGCAAAACTGTTACATTCTCTGTTTACCACCTCACAGTTCCTATTACATACAGAAACATCTTCCACCCACCAAAGCTTTTTTAGTTTTGAACAATATTTCACAATTACTACTTGACCTTTCCTTTCTGTTCTCCTTCACTTTGTCACTTAGTCTGTTTCTCTCAGACTCAGTGGGTTGCCAAGCTTCCTGTGGCTCCACTCTTAAAAATTTCATTAGCAGGATGCTCCCTGGTGTAACAGGCCATGATGAATGCCATGCCAACCCCAGGTATTTAAATTAATTAGGGTTTAACACAAGTGCAAGCCATTGTTCGTTCCCAGCAGTATTTCTATTGTCATAAGCACAAGTCTTACTCTTCCAATCCTGATAATTCAACTTCTAAACGCAGCATTTACTGCAGATCTGAGTGCTAAGATGAATGGAAGGCATGAAAACGAAAAACCTTGAAAGGATGTAATTAGACCAAACGTATAAAGACACAACAGAGCTACATCTTCAAAAAGATGTCTTCATTCAAAGAAACTAGTGATTTTACCACATTGTGTTTAACAAGCAAGTCATTTGACCTGCAGTTTATTCCTCATTCTTAAACTTTAAAAAAGTTTTTACTCTCAATGTGATGGGTAGAGCTGCATTTATTTCAACAACTGTAAAATTTTAAATGAAAAAAAAAAAAAAAAAAGCTGGGAGATACTTTTTCACAGCAGAATTTCACTGTGAAAAAAGTTAAATCCATGGATGGCTCCTTTTTTTTTTTTTTTTTTAAAAAAAGGAGCCATCCATGTGCATCAACATTTTTTCATATTCAGAATACACCTGGGTCACTTGTATCACATTTTGCAGAATTTGTACTAAACAGCAAGGATAAAAGAAAACAGTGGAGAAAAATGTGTCTATATTCTGCTAAAATGAAAAAAAAATACAATTTTGCAATTGCAGTGTTTCCATTAAACAATTAAAGTCAAATATAAATGATTTTTTCCACACAACAAGTCATTCAAAATCATACCGTGCCACTTTCCATTAACCACATTTATTTTTGTAATTTTAATTTGCGCAATTATCTGATCAATTATCTGATCAACTATTGAAGTTCAAGGTAGTCATCTGGCTTTAAGATATCTTTTGCTGGACAAGTGACTTCACAGATTTTTAAATATCTTTATCTAGTTTGTAAGTCTTTTACTCAGAGGTATGAAACTTAATACACAAAGGATCAGCCAGAACTGACGAAGCACTGAAAGGACAAAGCTGTTTTTTATGCCATGTCATCATCCTGGCATGGTTGTCTTTCTTCTTTGTTTACTTCCTTATAGTTCTCCCCATCCGCCTTTTGACTGTTGATTCTTGCTGAGTGCTCCTGCCCTGTGCTTCCTACGCACCTAAAGGCCAATCATCTAATCAAGCTCTCAGCTTTAAAGGATCTGAGGGATGGCCACTTGGTGCCTGATTGTCAGCTGTGTAGTGGTAATTAAGGTCACTGTCTCTGCTCTCAGTGCTTTCTCATTGTCTTCCACGTATCTCTATATATTTAAAATATTACATGGATCCCACCTGAAGGTTCTTTAGAAACTACATCAGGCCCAAATAACATCTTCCAGGTTTACTTACCTCCAAATGTGATCATCCACTGCACATCTTTCCTTCTGGTCAATATCACAAAGATCACCAGCCTGTCTTTTATCTTTATCCCTAGGCGTTAGGCCTAAATAACCAATTAACATTTATATGTATTTATATTTGTCTGCAACAGGCAGCTGTTTTCAATAATACAGACCTTATAAATTATCTGTACACCAGTTGCTCAGCACCACATGGCAACCAAGGTTAGCAACTGGTAAACGCGAAGGTGCAAAAGCAGTATATAATTCTGACTTAATTTCACTGGGTTGAAAGATGAATCGTCAGTTACCTTGTGTCTAATGAATGTGCTAATTAGTGAATGTTTGCTGCATATCCTTTCAAATATACAGGGTCCTCTGTATTGTTGCAATGTCTGAAAGTGGTCAATAAAGTCAATTAGTGCATGCTCAAAGAAGACGTTCACAATAAAGTAAGTCATAGAAGCCTTATGCTGATAATTGGTACCAAAGGCATTGAAGAAATTGACAAAATATGAGACTAAAGAACTGTCTTTGGCAGAAAATTTAACATGATTCATTTGGTGCATGTCTAAAAGAAGACACTAAAGTGATTTTGAAAAGATCTCATGTAGACGGAAAGCAAGCACAAGGCTGAGCATGTGGACTAAGACCAAATGTAGAGACTAAAAAGTATCCAGGTAGAATGTGGATTCATATACAGGAGATCCAGCAGTGGGAAGAGAGGTTTTTAAGAAATGCTATATGTTATCGGTTCCTCAATGCGTTCCTCAATTTATTATGACTCTGCAACTGTCTTCTTATAGTCATCTCCACTCAATTTTACATAGTAAAACAAAAACACAGCACTTATGACAGGAGTCATAACATGTTTTAGAACAAACGCTGGGAGACCTTACAGACTGGCATCCTATTAATTTGTCCATGCCTTTGTTTTATATACTGACTTATCCATCCAAGGTTGTGAGGGGCTGGTACCTATGTTAGATGGGTGGTTAGGATGCCAGTCCATTACAAGGGGAAAAAGAGACAGACAGGAGAACCAAAGATTTATATTTACACCAAAAGGTAATTTAGACAGACCAATTAACCTAACTAACATAAATGTCTTTAATTTATGAGAGGAAGCCTTAGTACCCACAAAGGGAGAACATGCAAATGCCATTCAGAAAGTGTCCAGGGCAGGATTTGAACCTAAGATGTTGAATTTGGAGGACAAAAAGCTGAAAAAAATTGAAATTATGTCTACATTATCCCACACTCATCTTCAGTCTGTCCAACACTGTTACACTGATCTCCACAGGTGTTCATAAGCACTTCCATTCTTTCAAGCATCTGCTTGATTCAGAAGATGCCTTAAACAGACCCACAGTGAATGGAAGCATCAAAAAGTCTTCACCTTTCTCTACCTAATTAGTCTGTTTTTTTTTATTTGTGACAATATAAATGCACTAAAACAACCCATTTCCCAAACTGTTATTTCAACAACAACATTGGTTATGGTATTAAAACTCCTTGCACCAGTTTTCTCACAAATGCTGTTTGACGTATGTGTTGTGGAAGGATGGACAGAAAGATGGATGTTAGCTTGGGTCGAAAATGCCTCCTTGGGCTAATCCTGGACGGATTAGGAAGAAGCTAATGTCCTCATATACAGTCAGGTAGCAGTTCTAGCGAAATGTTTTCTCCTTCATTTGGGTCACAGACTGAAGCTGAGTTAGCACAGATACTAGTAACTGTGGGGAAACAGACTGGATTAACATTCGATGAGAGTGATAATTGTTGTTTCCTTCACAGTTAGACATCTGTTAAGCATATTTCTCACAACGCCTTTTATAAAAGCAGAGAAAAAAATTGTCTTTTGTATCTCCCGGCTGTATGGCAGCGGCTCTTTGCTTTGACACAAACTCTTATTGTGTCAGAAAAGAGCAAACTTGCCAGTCTGCTTTCTAAAATGATCAGAAGGACAAACGTCAATTACTTATGTATTACATTGTGTATGTGTTGTAGAGAATTGTAGGTTTTGTGGGACTGTGATTAAAGTATGTTCTTTAATAATACTCATGAAAAAATGTTCTGAGAGGGTATCATTATCAGACTGTAGTAGTCACATAACAGAAAAATCCTCTTTCATAGCCCTGTCATTCTCTGAGTCAGTGTTCAGAGAAAATGACCTATACCGAACATTAAAAAGTCATTCATCATGTCACTATTGCCCTAAGCTGTTATTTGCATAACACATATCCTGCGCAACATGAACTTTAGCATTTTCCACCTTGTTGACAGCCCTAAAAACTGAACATTGTCTGGGAGTGTATTCTGTTCACTGCATCATTCTCATAAATTTGTGACACTGTGGGGCTAAAATTTGCAGATAATTTTCTGGCAGAAGTGCTCACAACATCTTTGAATATCTTCATTCTAAAGAATAATAACTTAGAAATCTGTCTTCAGAAATATTAAGAATTTGAAGTAAGCAACAAAACGGTTTTATTCCTGTCTGTTATTGTCCCACCCATTTTATTCTTTATTCACTCTAAGTTTTAATGTACCTTCCAAGATTTTCTTTACCTCACATTTGTTAAAATGTGAGAATGTTGGGAACAACACCTTCAGTAATCACATCTCTGCAGCAGAGGTGATGAAAGCACAGATATTGCAGATGTGTGTGAAGTAAAAGGATTGTGTCATGCAGCTGTTAAAGCTGGATACTTTCCTATTGTCAAACAAAGGCGAAGGCTCTTTAGAAAGTGAAACACTGTGATTCTATTCAGATGATAAATATGGAGAATACGATAGTAACAATGCACAACAGTGCAATGTTTTGCAAAATGAGTGGCATTTGAATGAAAGGTTTAAAAAAAATAAAAAAAAGGATGTATCTCATCACCCAGTAGAATCTTGTAGGTTTCCATAGAGACTGTGAAAGAGATTTAACACCATATACCTGCAGTAAGGTAGGAATGGGAAGGTCACAGCTCAACCTTAAAAATGCACAAGAGCCTCATGTACCATATGAACATCAACACGCAACCATGAGCTTTATTGCGTGACTTTTCTAGCTTTTTGCTGAGTTGCAAATCACAGTGTGAACAACGGATTGCTTTCTATCACAAAAAGGTTATTTTCCCAGTCGAATTTAAGTGGGAAGTGGAACCGTGTCTTTTTCATGCTGCTATGCAAGGTAAACATACATCTTACACTTTAGTCTGATGGGAAACATACATAAGTCTAAGAGACGTAACATATCTTTACGTCTCTGTTCCCCTTACTGTATTTTATACTTTCAGAGACGTGCAGCGCACTCTGAAACAGTCACCTCATCTTGATTCAAGAGAAGTACATCACATTCATAAAAAGATAATCAAATCATGTAACAACTTTTAGTGGTATGTAATGTTCAGTCCTTTGTTGTAAGGATGCTTATCTGTTGACTTATGTTCATCATCAGATGGATGTATAAATAGCAACAGAAAGCAAACAGAAGCTTACGACACAAAGAGAAGCACACAAGTCATATGATGATACTGTATCTTGGTCATCATAGCACTCTCAGTGATGAGCAGCAAGTACAAGTTCATTCTGCTGTGGATATACAGGAAACCACACCCTGGAAATGAGCAAATGCTCCGATTCCTTCAAGCATGAAGTGAACACAGACAGCAGTAAATGTGCTGTGTCCAAGTCTCAAATCTTTGAGGGGGTATGCTCAAATAAATTTTCTGCTGAGTAAAATAAGTATTTTTTTCTATTGATAGCACTTTTAACTCTGCATCAACGTAGTTACAGATCCCCAAACTTGTTGACGCTCAAGCCTAAATTATGAGCATTTAATAATTACTTTATGTTTATAAACAATTACCTTCTGCAACTATTTTCCAAATAAAACTTTTGTCCTTAATTATAGATGGTAAAAATGTTCAAAATTAACAGAGTGAAAGGACATCCTTTCAAAGTAAAACATGCACAGAAACTGCAAGTGAGTAGTTCAGACACTGGCTTCTATTCTCTCTTCATTATGAGATCAGAACTGTTAACTAGGCCCACGTCTGACATCAAAAGTTAAAATCAAGTAGGTTGCCACTGTTTGTCAAATCAGATGTCTTTTATTTTTGGAACTTGAATCAGAGTCTCAAATTCGAGTCACTCTCTTCTCAGTTGGGTAAAATAGGGTTCAACTGTGATTAAAACAGAGCCTATTTCCTCTGACTGCAAACCTTTTTCATCTTTATTTAATCTGACTCTGCAGCTTTTGTGCTTCCTTCAATCTGGTGTAGTGCGACTTCCGTTTTCCTACTTCAGTTTAATTGGTAAAACATTCTGAAACTTCTCTTTAAACAATTAGTTTCAGCAGTGCAGACAAGGAAATGTAGTGTTTGTCTTTTGAAGGAAAGGCATCATTAACATCTTCTCAAAACCCCCAGCTTACAGGTGTGTTTGCAAATTCATGATGTTAATGCTTGAACAGCCTGCTACACTGGTTTGTGCAGAAGCGGTCTGTACAAAACATCCAATTTAGTAGAGTGTGGCTGTGGAAGCTAGCTCGGTCTGGCAGTAACATTTTGGGAAAAATTAAAGAAATCTATTCACAACACACAGTTGAAATTCAGTTAACATTTAGAATGTGCTTTCCAGATGAGGAAACATTTTGTTTCTGCTAAATGTGTCTCTGCAAAACAGTTTCCTCACACTCAAAAACATTCAAGTCAGAGTAGTTTTACTCTGACTTGTTGACTTTAAAGGAAATGCAATCCAGTGAGAGTACTGTCATCACAGGAGAAAATCAACCAAATTGTTTACAATTTTCTGCCAAATTAAGCAAAAGATTCCAAAAATTTTTGATAATTTGTAGATAACGAGGCCTCAGAGGACTATTAATACTATTTCTTTAAATTATTAGCAGACAGGCAGAGAATCATATTTTATATGACACAAAAGAAAATTCTTTGCTCTTTAGGAAGAGAGAGGTGCTCGATTTGTGATCAATAACTAGAAAAAACGTACAGTAAATATTGTCCTCAGTAATATATTAAAACTTGTGCCTAATATCAACACAGGGAAGAACTAAGATCTGAAATTGAGAAATACATCCAGGAGAAAAAGATAATCCCAAAGGAGAGCCGCACTAAAAGGGAGATGGAAAAGGAAGACAACTGACTGAAAAGATTCAGAGATAATTTTATTGTATTAAGGGCGATTCAAAGCAGATGTCTTGGTCGAGTCAGGGAATGGCTAATAGGAAAATCTAATTCAATTCCTGTCTGGATTACATTAGAAAATTTCTCTCAGGCATAAAAAAGAACCTTTCAATTCTCAGTGTGTGCCAGACACTGGAGAAAATGTCCAGACGGGGTCGAGCTTTTCCGGGAATTTCAGAAGCTGTTTTTTGTACTTTTAACACACAAGTTAAAAGTACAAAAGGACACACAATTAAATGCAAGTTTTATTGTCTTATTGGAAACATCAGAGAATAACATCCGTCCGTCCGTCCGTCCGTCCGTCCATCCATCCATCCATCTTCTGTACAATATTAGACTCCACAGAACTGAGCCCTGAACAGTGCACTGGTACGGTGAACTTTATCCTGTATGATAAAGCTCCATTGGCTTCCACTTGTATTTTTTAGCAATGCAACCTTTTGGTGTATCTGTTAGCATGCTTGTGTTTCAGAGCTCCAGGTAAATTGGTGCTAAGTGGTGCAGTCTCTCTGCCTCTCCTCCCAGCTCGTCCGGGACACACGTGTAATACAATCAATTGACCAGTTTTGAATGCTTTGTGCAATCCAAATCAGGGACTGATATGGTGCTCTTTGTTTCTGACTGTCCCCTTATATATTCAACATATCAAAGAAAAGATTAATGTGATCATGGGGCACAATGCTAAATGTTTTTATTTTTATTTTGTTATGGTCCTTGAGCCAGATCGTACTTAAGAAGCATAAGCTGCTACTTATTTTTTCTGAATGACTCTGACAGCTCTTTCGATCTTACCGTGGTGTTAGCACAAACATCCATAATCAGGAGCTCAATGAACTAGCCAAAAAGTACACCTGTGCAATAATCATGCTGTCAAGACAGCATTTGATATGACACACCTAAGAGATGGGTTGCATTATCACAGCAAAGGAGAAGTGCTCTCTAGGGAAAATTTAGACAGATTTGTGAAAAATATTTGATAGACCTAATTCTCTATTCCTTTTGGATGAGTTCAGCTGATGACAAAATGGGAACAGAAACAAAAGTGTTGGATTTGTATTCTGGTTCAATGGCAATGTGGGAAAACCTACTTCAAAATGTTGAACTCCAATGACGTGCACCTGATGTGACTAAATTATTTGTAATTTTACCACATAAATTTGAATGAATGTGGGGGATATCCTTCCAAAAATGTATTTTTAATGCACTTAAAAGTTTGTTTTATAGTTTTCATTATATACTTACAGTTTCTGCATTTTTCAGTATTGTCCAGATGAGATTATTTTTACATGACGCGACAAACTGAAAACAAAATAAATCCTAAATTTCACAATTCAATTCAAACTCTAGTTTTTGTACATTTCACTGCTGACTCAGACCACACACAATCATTCTCGTCTCTACCAGGCAACATATCCTAATGGATAAAAGCAACATGATTTGAAGGTCTTTACTGAGTTCAACAGTCTTTGCTTGTTTTTATTTTGTGTTGTTTTACTCATCAATAATTTAATGCTGCATGGCAGACCAACAGCATTAATGTGGTACACAGCACTCTACTCTATTACACGCCGAAGAACTGAAGGGGGAAGATGGCACATAACAGCAGTGAGTATGCACCACGCAGTCAGTGCTCTGATTGTGTTTCTCCACGAGGGATCATGTTCCTAATGATTTCTGATCTGGGAAGTGTGTTTGGCAGCCGCAACGAGGAAGAGCTGAAGGATCAATCTGCTTTTTTATCATCGACAGGAAATCCTCTCAACTGTCAAAATGAGGCCGTTATTATACGTGAAGCGGACACAATGTTGATTTCTCACATGTGTTTGTGATTAAAATGGCTTCTGAAACTGTGATTTCTTCTGGGAAGATTTGTTAGGGTAACTTTTCATATCCAAAGTTTTAGAAAATAACCATGTTCAAAACTGAAATGACTGTTTTGGCAAAACATATCCACAACTCCACATGTGGTTAACAGCCGAAGAGCTGAAATTTGCTAATCTTTCAGAACCCTCTAAATATGCGTACAACTGCCTATTTTAATAGTTCAAGCACCAAATATACTTTAATACGCATAGTGGAAAATGTCTGAGTGCTACTACAGAAGCTAACATCCAGAGTGTAATAAAAATCTTGGTTAAAATGGCAAACATATGCGAAAAATGTATTTCATCAGCTGCCCTACATGGAGTTTAAGATGCTACGCTCTCCCCCACTTATAGTTATTTATAGTTGCTAATTTTATCCTCAGAAGTTCAGACATCTATGGCTGTAAAACAGAATTGGGTTTGTGAAAATTACTATAAAGTCATTTTGTGATGGCTCTGTTGAAGGGTATTGTATGATTGTTGTCTTGCAGTCTGTTGCCCCGGGATGCTAATTCTACTGATCTTCCCTACATGGAGTTTGCATTTTCTCCTTTTCTCCGAGTAAGCTGGCCTCCAACCTCAGTCCAGGACTGTTTGGTAACTAATTACTCTACATTGCCCTTGTATGTAATTGCAATGTCAGTAATGTAGGTGCCAAACCCAGGCCTGCCTCGCGGCAACACTGCTAACAACCTCCTCACTGTGTAGCCCAGTTTCATCAAAACAAGACAGACAAAATCAAAGCACAGAGGAGACATGTTGTAAATTCTTACCTTTCCAATATTTTAAGCAGCTCTTCTGTGAATATTTCAACGCTTTGATTAAATACATTTTTCATTTGGTCCTTGATGTTAGTTCAATACAAAATGTGCTATTTTACAGTTTTGTTTTTCAGACCTGTTTGAATTTCAGTTTCTTCCGCTTGTGTGTCTTTGCTCACTTTACCGTCTACTTTCATTCTGTTTGTGTCTCGTCAGCCTTTGGGTGTAGATATAGTCCCAATTTTTTGTCTTTTCTGGGAGTCAGTCTGTTCTCACTGTTTATTGCCTGATCCATTCTTGTTTGCCACACACTTGCATTTGCTTCCATCCTCTGTGGTGCAACTTGTTTTTGTTTTTTCCTTCCTACAACATTTGCATCTCAACTTAATTTTTGCTCTGCAACTCTATGATATATTTACTAACATGCGCAGAGCATGTGAAACTAAAGAAGCTGGAAAGTGTTTTTTTTTGTTTGTTTTTTTTTTAACCAGTGGACAGAATTGGTGTTGCCAGTTTTGAGACTATTAATCATTTGATTATAGGTGTCTAGCCAAATTAGAAAAAGTGATGTCTTTAAGTTCTTCATCTGTCACTCAGACTGTTGATTAATGCATTATTTGTTAGCTAATCCGTACAAGCATGTTACTGGGTATTCTGGTATTGTTGTGTGCTAAACACTGAACACACAAAATGACAGGAAGGAAAAAAGAGGAATGATTGAGAAGATCGGAAAGACCATCCATGTCATAGCTAAAGATGAAAAGACCGTCTCCATGCAGCATCAGGCTCCTTTGACCAAAGCTGTCATTATTATCAAAGAATAAGCTTCATGGAACTGCATCCAACGTCAACAGGTTATGGACAGAGAAAAACAACCTCAGACTGAGGTCCTGTGGGCTCTTTGTGTTCTTTCTGTTCTGCATAGTCTTGCTACCGACTTACCAAACTGACTACAGTTGGGCAGGAAGCTTCACATAGCTTAGCATTTATTATTAATGTAAATATCATAAACAGTTATCATAACAATTATTATGATTATTGATATCATTCGATTCTGCACTTATAACGCTACACTAAAAGAAGTTACAGTATAACAAAAGCAAACCAAAAGCAAACCAGGTTTGTTTTCAAACATTCCTTCATCACAGGTGAAAAAAGAAACGCTCAGAGCAACAGAGACGCTTGCAATCCAGATTAGTATATATATATATATATATATATATATATATATATAGGCAATAGCCTGGCAGTGGGGCTCTTAAAGCATGATGTGCCGCCTGGCCTATAATATACTGGGAGAAACCCTGCAACTGGTTCCCCATCATTGTTTTTTTCTAAAAATCCAAGAGAGCCACACGCCACAAGGTACTGTTGTTTTGTTCCTCCAAATAAAACATCAACATTCTAAAGACGATGGCGGACCAGTTGCTGGGGACTTTAGATCAAGGAAGACCTCCCCCACCATTAAAATATGAATCAATTCTCTTTCCTGTGAATATTTTGTTTAGTTTTGTTATTAAAAAGCACTGTGTTTCATTGTTCATGTTCAGCTGAACATTCACATATATGTTGGTGACTATTCTGCCTGGGAGTGAAATAAGTTTAGAAAGGAATCAGTTTTGAACAGGCGCTTAGGTCAGCCTTGGGTCCTAAATTTCTGTGTTGAAGAACGTAAGCTCAGTAGAACATAGCAGCCAAAGTGTGACGCATACTGTGACAAATATGAATGTTTGCATTTTCAGAAAAAAAGGAAAGTAAAGTAAATTTATCGCCTCCCCATGTCTCGAAGTCACATTTGTTCGAGTGTGCAAAACAATGATATCAAAAAAGACAAAAAGATAGAAAATCAAGTTAAGGATACGATCCAAAACCATTAAATCAGAACTACAACCTCCCTTTCTGACTGCAACATTCTTCACATTTTGAACAGTAATGAGCTCAATCATTACTGACGACTCCAGAGGGGTCCGCTACTCACAGAAAACCCATGAGAGTAAGACAAAATGCATATTGACAACCCAATAGTTTCACAGCAGTTTTATGCTTATGGACGAATCTTTCAAAGAGAAGAGCCCCATTGCTAATGTCAAACATGAAGGCTGCTCAGTTTTGTTTTGAAGGAACAGCAGGGAGACATTGAATCTGTGGAGCATTCAGTGAAGACCAAAGCATCTTGGAGGGAAGCATTCCACCCAATATCAAAAATCACTGCATCATAGTTCAACAGCATGTTTTGTTTGTTCCCCACTGTGAAAATTTCCTTGTGTCAGCAGCAAAGGGACATGCAAATTAAAATACCCAGACAAGCACTATAAAATAAGCAATAATAATAAAGAATGGGGAAAGAAAAATTGTATATTTGTGACAAATACAGATTCTCCTCAGACAACTAAAAACACTCAAGAATGGTAAAATGTAAAAATGTATATGTACTGATTTAAAAATGTATAAACACTTTGATTTATTCACATCCCTCCATTGGACCAAGTCTTAATCCTATAAAGTTTCAAAGGAAAGACTAGGAAACTGCAGTGAGTAGAAGAGACACCTCAATCCCAAGGCAGCTTGAGAAATTTGCTGAGGAAGTGAGGGTCAAAATTATGTGCTGGAAAATGCACATCTCTACCCACTGTGAAGTGCAGAGATCACTTGTTGGCAGAAATTGCTGTATAATAGCTACAAAACCTCCAGAAGAGTACCATCTTTTATGTCAGTGCCACTTTCGTTTCTTTAGTTAAATTGCATAAATTCAGGTTAAACTGTTTCAGTTTCAGGCTCTTTTCAGGGAAAGTTGTGCTTTCTTTATTGAACGGTACCAACACACTTGTCTATCTTTGTACGTTTAGCGAGAACAGGTTTGAGCTCGGGGATATCTAAACCCACTTTAACCTCAGCTAGAAGTTGATGTGCAGCTTCTGCTCTGTGAAGAGCGTTGAAGAACAGAGCGACTGGTGTGGAGGCTGAACAGAAGCCTTCAGTTCCCCTGAGCCAGCTGGGCTGCTGGCTATGAGTCCTGGCAGAATCCTCCCAAATGAAGCTAAGTCAAACATATTCACAGGAAGCACACACACTCACACAGCTGGAGAGAACCGGTCCATGCAGGTGCACTGATTTGTACATCTGCATGCTGTGAGAAAACACAATCAGGAAGAGTTTTGGAAATGAACACTTACTGTGCACCGAGATTCAAACAAACAGAGTCCGAGAGGCACCCACACACACTCCCACACAATCTAAACTGCTGAATAGGTTTGAACAAAACGTCAGAAGGCTCAACTTTTTAAACATGTTGTGGTGAAGTTATTTGTCATAGTATGGTCAGTTAAACACCACCATAAAGCTTCTCAAAGCCCATTAGTTGCATCGGTAGGTGGGGGTACATGCAGCAATGGCGCACAAATATGAATTGTAAAAAAGAATAAAATAAAATACTTCAGTGTGGACTTGCATGCTTTAAAAGGAACCAAAGCCCAGTGTTAATTGCGGGATTCTCATTTACAAATTAAAAAATAACTTATCCTTGCATGCAACATGTAGTCTATCAATGGAGCTTGAAAAATAATTATTTCCAGTCACTGTTTGAAAAGTAGTGCTACTAATTCATCAGTGTTACGCCTTTGTAGCTTTGATAGTTTCATACCTGCTGTCTGCTGTGAGATGTACCGGATAATTCAAACACTGTTGGGGACATATTGCACTCGCTTTGGCCTCCGACAATTTAAAGTAATTTCTCAACGTTATGCTCACACATTTACAACAAGGGAATATGATTTTATGATTCAAGTAAATAATATCTAACAGCAGGAGGGGTCATAATACACTAGATTTCTTAAATCTCAATGTACGTCTAAACCAAAAGAAATAGGAAAGTGTTGAAACACAAAGTTTTATGCACTTAAGCTACTCTTGAGACTGTAGTGTTTTGATAACTATCTCAATAATTCTTGACAATAATAAACTATAAAGACACTAAGCTGACACTGCATGGTTTGAAATTATTTAAATGCACGAAACATCAGTTTGCAGAGTCTTTAATTGAAGAGCTATGTGCCTAGATGTTATTTTATGCATCAAATCAAAGCAGATTTTGAAAATATATTAACATTTCTTAAAACAAACAAGTTTTGACCCGAAACCTTCAGCATCACAGTAAGTCCAAATATATGACTCCAAATCAACAAATAAATGACTCCACAAGAATGAGAGGTAGATGGTTTTTTTATTTGTTTGTTTGTTTTTGCAATGACTTTGCCAGAGTCTGGAACTAAATCTGCAAAAAAACGTGTGGGATCACTGGGAAACGTGGGTGAAAAATATTCTTACAATCAAGGAGATTTGGAGACCTTTTGCAAGATGGTGGACAAATATTAAGTTTAGACTAATGCACACAGTCTACTCTGTGTTTTTATTCTTTTATTCATCTGCTTGTTTTCGCAGCTGAGTTATACAGGAAAAGCCACATGATGTTTGGACTTTTTTGAGCCATTTTCCCTGAAGCCTCTAATTTCGGAATCTTTCATTTAATTCTATGTGGGAAATTAATTAGTTTAAATGCAGCGGAAATGTCGTTTGGTCCAATACGGAATTAGAAAAACTTGTGTTGTGCAGTTTCACTTTATCACTCTCTGTCACTCAATTTTTTTTCTAATTGCAGACAACAAACAGTACATGAGTCAAAGTGGCCTAATTATTTGCCCATGCTTTATGTATTAAAGAGAATACCTTTTAGATATACCAACACCAACAAAAAATATTTATAATTTTTTCCTAAAAGCTGGAACAGCATTTTGAAAAATATTAAATATTTTTCTAGATATTATTAAAGTGAGTTCATGTTATTTGAAATGTCAATTATGCAAATCCAAGCTGTCATTTTTCTCCCTTCAGTAGAAGGTACATTTATTTTTAAAAGCAGGGCTTTTCAATGTATAGTGCAGAAAAAAAAAAGAGAAAAGCACACACACCTTCAACTCTAGAGCTCCAAGATATGAATAATTTTGTCTTTAGAAAATAATTTAAATCTGGGCTTAAATTTATAAAACGCAAATCTAACATTAAAAAAACGCAAAAGAGGAAATCAAAATGAACGTTTATCTGTCTGATGCATTTCATTGCAAGACATGAGACAGGTGAATCTGTTTGTGTGGATACACACACAAAAAAACACTATTCAATTACTATTTGTCTGCATGCATTTGAACTGACAGAGGAAACAGGACTTCATTAGGAAAAAAAACACTGAAGCAAATGGAGAACAACCAGTCTGGAAGGAGAATGACCTCCACTCAGATCTGAACCCAAAATCTGAAAGCTGTACAGGTTAAAATATATGAAATGCAATAACTGAGTTTCCCCCAGAAGGAATTGTCAGGAATTTATTTGACTTTGTTCCACAATATGAGGCGTTTGGTACGGGTTCAAATCATTTTTTGCTATCATCTTTCATCACTTAACAGGTAAAGAGCTAATTTAAAACCCCTCATCACGCAGCGAAACGCCTGCGTTCTGTTTTTCCATTGTATTTTCCGGGGGTGAGGGTTAAAGGGTTCAGTAGATCTACCTGCTCTAACTTCAACCTAAAGAAACAACAGACTACATGACTGTAAAAGTCTCCATAAACTGTTTATCATGATGCAAACAAACTTACATTTATTTTTACTTTGGCTTTGTGTGATAGATCAACTTAACTGGGAAGTGGACCTAAAATTATGTTTTTGTTTTTTTATACAATAATAAATCCTTGTCCACTTATTAGGCATCTTAGCTTAATTGGCTGCACTGAAATTTATTTTGCTGCATCAGAGGAACGGGGCTTTACACAAAACAGTGGAAATCATGTAGCATTTCTGTGTCATTTTACGATTATTTGAAAAGGTTTATCTCAAAAATCCTTCGAAAGTAAAGAGATATTTGTGGAGTTATATTTGTTTTTGAAGCTTTTAGAAGAAGCTCTGAACTCTAATTCACAATGTCATGCCAGCTGCAAACGTGTTGCCTTCTTCCCATCTGACACAATGAAGCAAATGCTCACTTTCTTTTGTAATATGTAAAGTTGCTAAATGTGAAAAAGTTCAAACAGTAGGAAAACTAATGCAGTCCACAGATGTACACCACAGTAACAACTCATTGTGGTTATTTGTCAATTTTGTTGGTTTAAAGATCCTCTATTAATCTAATGAGAGCCAAAAAATGTACAGCAAGAAAAAAAGATGGAGGGAGACCTTTCCTAGCTTCCTTTACTGCGGCTTTAATGTGACATTTATCTGTCGTTCTTGCCCTTCATTACTTGGCTCAGTAAAGGTCAGGCTCATGCATGCGGCCCTTCTCAGGTATTTAGGCCCCCTACTACATTTTAACATGTGCTTCCCAGGAGTGCATCCCGAAATAACTTCATTACCTCGTGTCTACATGCTGACTAGAGATTTTTGACTTAAAACAGGTGCTTGGATTCCCATGACTCTCTGCTCTTCCTCTCGACTGTGCGACCTTGGCTTGCAGATGAAACACAAAACTTGCTCAGCATTACCGAGCAACAGTCCAGACCTTTTTCTTTTCTTTCTTTTTTTTTTTTTTTTTTTTTAACTTAGCCCTGTTGTTAAGAGTTTTGTCTCTGGTTCTGGACTGGCTTGATGCATGAAATGTGACAGTTTTAAACAATGTCCTGGATTCATCGGACTGGTGTAGCGCTCTTGAAGCACTGAATCTAACTGCACTAAATGCATTGCAAAGCTCAATCTCTTGAATAGGCTTCGCTTTGGTTTCTCCTGAAGGTTCCAGTTTCTCCAATTGTCTGTGTACTTTATCATTCTACTCAACTTGAACTTTGTGAACTCCACCATCTTCAGCCTAGAACTTTAGATGATCCATCTTGTGGAGGGAGTTCGACTGTCTCCTGGACACTATATAAAAAAATAACATCATCATTATTAACTAATATTTATCATTATATTTTCAGAGAAACCAATTTTGGGCTTTTGTTATCAGCAGAGTCACCTATAACAAGGTCCTAATGACGACTAATAATTGGTTTAAAATTATAGTTTAGAATACCTGTAAATCCTGTATCTTATAATATAAAATAAAATGTGCTCATATAAATTGCCAATACAGGTTTTATCAATTTGAGCAACATAAAGTACTTGTAATATTCTTTTAGCTCTATGTTGGTATTAGGTTAAAAACTATGTTATATTTTTAAAACTATAAATAGTAATGAAAAAATAGTGGTTCAACAAATGACTACAGGTTTCCTACAATATTTTTGTTTCTTGGCACATAAAAGCTGCAGACCTTAATCAACAGAAATAATCTGACTGAATAAATATTATCAAGTTGTTTTTGTTGGGGTTTTTTTTTAACTTTTTGAATTTAATGAGTGAAAATAATTAACCTAAGATATAATGATTCTCTGACATGCACCTTTGAAAGAGGAAGGACTGGGGCTAGTTTTCAGGATGGCTTTGTGATGGTGGGGAAGGAGGAGGAGGGAGTGTTGATGGAGGCTGAACTTCCTGTCTGTCTCTTTTTTGTGTGTGTGTGTGTGTGTGTGTCAGTGCATTGAGAAATAAGTGAGCGCGGTGGTGAAAGGAGCGCATTCATTCAGGAGGGACCTTGACTGGCGCAGCCAAAGCCTGGAGAAGGAGTGATTCAGAAGCATCGCCCAGCGACGAGCACAAAAAAGCAATCACAGGAAAACGAAGGTGCATAACAGCAATACCTAGTGAACATAACAAACCAGGATTTTTTTTTTTTTTAATACATTAAAAACTTCTTAAAAATCTCACCCTAAACCTTGCGCGTCTCCCCTCCCTACAAACTCACTTCAACTTCGGATAGATCGACTTCCAAGCAGATTTCGCGGATGCGCCGAGCGCGCAGGAACTATTTGGCGATCTTTCTCTTTTTCTGTCGTGCGTATTTACGCCGGTGGCTGCTTGCGTGAGACGGGGCGAGCGCTTGGCCGAGCGGGCGCGTGTGTCGTGTGCGGGGGTTGGGGGGGTAAAGAGGATCAGCCGGAGCAGTCAGAAGGATGCTGGAAGGCAATGCCTGCAGAAAGAGAGGATGAGATTTGTCGAAAGGCGCTGGAACTGCTCTCCGACCTGTGTTCAAAGGGAGAGGTGCAGGACGACAACTGTCTGGATTTCATCTACTACTTCAGGGACCTAGCCAGACCGCGCTACACGGACTCAGGTCAGGCTCTGTGATGCAAAGCCTTTCACTGTAGGTACTGTTTGGTCAGAATCAAGGCTGCATGATGTCATTAAATAGTGAGTTTGTGGAGCTATTTGAGAAGATGCTTTAACAAGAGTGAAGCTTTTTTAAAAAATAAAATTAAATTAAAAAAAAAAATTATTACATTTAAAAACATTTTAAATTGAATCTTAGAATGACACCTTAATTGAATTTCTTTCTTTTTTTTTTTTTTAATTGATGGTCAGTTTAAGGAAGGAGGGCGACCCCTGATTTTCTGATGTAAATAAAATAAATAAATAAATAAATAAATAACAGTTTTTGCATGTTCCAAATTCACTAGCAATTCAGAAGTTTAAGCTGTAAACTTGTTGCTTGGATCCTTTAGATCCACTGGATTTAAAGCTCTTTAGATCTGAGTGTGCGATCAACCCTTTGCTTTACATCACCTGGACAGAACTGCTGGTTTTATTTGCTGCTCACTCAACCAGACTGGAAAAGGGAGAAAACGAGAGAAGCAGCCCCACCCATTATCAATCACAACTCCCAGCAGTAAGATCAGCGATGTGAACCTCTAGGATTCAGTTGAAATCTATTGTACAAACCAGTGCTGCTGCTTGACATAAAACCATAATGGGGCTCTCAATCTAAATAAAATCCTAGTTTTTCTTTTAAAGAGGGAGTATTATATCGAGCTTTACATCTTCATATAATGTTATTTCCTTGTCAAAAGCATATCTGGAGTTTCATGCAGGTTTGATAAAGTCTTTAGTCTCCTTTGGCAACCATTAAGCTGTGCAAAACGCCTGGATGGACTGAACGTTGGTTTTGAGTCGCAGCTCTTCTTCAGAGCTGCAGTTTGCAAGATACTGAACTTCCACATCACAGAGCACCCCTCCCCCACAGCTCCCCTGCTCAGCTCCTTCAGACTACCCAGCAGCAATTAGCAAACATCTGATTAAATGAGCTAGGTTTTTGCAAAGGTAGCAAAAACGATTTTAAAGGGTGAATAGAGGAGCGATGTTGCGATGACTGTCTGAAGGCAGAGTTTCAGAATAAGTGGAAATTTTTAAAGAGACAGATACCCAATTCAAATTTCTTGTGAGTCATATTTGATGGATGGTATTTTTCATAACAATTGAAGTCAAAAGTTACTTGATTGTAGTAACTTTTGTAGTTACTTGAATGTGTCTGGAAAACCTTTCATTAAACCAACATTTCTGCATTGAATTCTGTTTGTGTTTATGTGCCTTAGCAGCAGTTCAGATTACCCACCCTTTTTTTAGAGTCCTTGGAGGGCTTGCTGGAGAGGCCTTCTCCTGGGGACTCCCTTGATCTGCTGGGGAACTTCAATGTTTATGTGGGCAATGATAGTGAGAAATGGAGGCGTGTGGTTGGGAGGAATGGCCCCTTCAAAATGAGCCCAAGTATTGTTTTGCTTTTGGACTTCTGTGATCATTGTGGAGTCTTCATTGCAAACACAATGTTCAAGCAAAAGGGTGTCCATCTGTGCTCTTGGGACCAGGACATCTTCAGTCTCAATTTGATTGTCAACTTTGTTGTCGTCTGAACTGCAGAAGCGTGTCTTAAACCCCTAGGTGACGAGAGGGAAGTGGTGCGCCACCAGCACCGTTTATGTTTGGAATGGTGGGCTGCCGACCTTAACTTGACGTCTGCCCACAGACGTCAAGGGTCTGTGGGCAGAATCCTTCAAAGATGAGATTAGATCTTCTAATTTTGAAGACATTAATAGATCCCGACATATCCTCTCTGTCATTATTTAGTAAAAAGATATCATTCTAACTTACCTAACATAATTTCACAAAATTTAAGCTAATTGTAAAAATATTCTGCAGCTAAAACCACCATGAAATATATTTAAATTAATCTGTTAAAAATGAATGGAGATACTTGTACTGATGGACTCGAAAGACGATATGCAGTGCATGTCCACACGTTTTGTTCATTTTACTATTTCCCCCTTATTAAATTGTAACAAGCACACCCTTTAAAATATTTTACAATCCATTATTAAACGTGTTTGTTGGAGAGAAGGTTCAAGCTAACAGATTGCTTCCCCAGAGACAGTATGACCCACTTCCTCTTGTAGACTACGATTAATGTACGCACATACACGGTTTGATTCCCAACAACTCTGATCATTGTGGGAGAGGCTGGAGATTAGCAGTAATACTCAATATTTCTGTTTTTTTTTTCTCATTTTGGCAGCTGTAAGAGTCTCAATGTGGACCTTGTGCAGCTGAGGCCCAAATAAGTGGCTCACAGAAAAAAATAGTCACAACAAAGGATAGATTTTCTGCTTGTGTCTTGGGGTGTATACTATGGAATACAATCACTGAACAGTTTAATTAAACTGACATTATATAAATATTAGGAAAATACAATTGATTGAAAATGATCCTGACTTATAATCAGCGAATCCCCAAAAAACGCTGATGAGGGAATTAAAACAGTTTATGTTTGATTAGCGTTATGTCAATCTGGGTATATAATTGAAATTTAACAATTGGAAGCTTGACCTTACCTCTTTCTACTTCTTTGAACTTATTACCAGTAATAACTTTTCACATTTAAATTTCTGAACTGCAAGCTCCTGAGGAGATTATTAGACGTAACGGCCAATCACTTTTTATAGCTCAGGCCCAGGTTGGTTTGGATGGCTTTAAATCCCTCATAAGGAATGTAATCATTTGAAAACAGCTTTTTTGTTTTCACTCAGTTTCTCTTAGTTTAACTTAAGACTTACTGGGTCAATGAAGCCTATCAGGAAACCTTATTCCAGTTTCTTCAGCAATGACCTTCTGTGGCTTATTCTTCTTGCGAAAGGTGCCATGATTCCCGAACTACTGCCAATAGTGCAATAGTATGATGCAGCTTCCTATCCCTGGCCCAACAGCATGCCTAAACAACATGGATGAGCTGATTAATGGATGGATGACTGAATGGATGAAAGCTTTTCCCCTTTTGCTAGGAAAGAAAAAAAACATTTAGAATTTGGAAAAAAAAAATAGTTTGATATTTGTTGATTTTGAAATTTGCTCTCAGTGATCGAGAAGAACTATCTGCATTTCTAACTGTAGCTTATTTCATTGTAAAGAAAAGATATTGAACAACAATCATGCAAAACTACAATGTGTGCAAAGTAACATTTGCATTTCACTGTGTAGAATAACTGATACATATACAAAGCAAGAATTCTGGCTCTTACTGATTGGTGAAGTAATCTTTGTACTTGTGCCACACAGATTATAATCAATCGATACTGAAACTTCCATTACAAACCAAACCTGTTCATAGAATCTGTTCAATACATTCTAACCGCTCCACCTAACGTGTGGTGAAAATTGCAGACCGGTTGTGTGCAGCCCAACTCCATTTATTAAACATTTAAAATCTGTGGTCAATTGTAATCAGTTATCCTGTGTACTGCGAAAGTGAATGCGCCTTTGCTGCTGTGAAATTTGTGAAACCGTATTACTACTGTGCCACTATTTTTATGTGGGGCTTTGCTACTTGATGTAACTTCACAATGCCGCCTGCTGTGGGTGCTAAGATTGGTGGCACAATCACAAAGTCTGCTTTCTTGCCCATATTTTATAGTTTCACAATTACTGCACATTTTTAGTAAGCCTCTAGGAAACTTTTGTGTTATTTCCAGGTTAACATAGATTATTTGTTTACTGTACTCTATAAATATGTTCTTACACATGTAAACTTAAATAGATATGGGCAGTGGCTGCAAAAATGATTCAACTCAGTGGCTAAGTCTCTTTTTGCTTTTCCCTAAAATGTGTCTGATTATTTCTGACTTCTGGTGCGGCTTCTTTCAGGAGGATAATGTGCAAAGCAAATGCCATCATGCTTTTCACAAACATTTGCTCAGTTTCTCTGTTTGGAGAGGAGATAAGACATTATAAGAACTATTTTTATGATCCAAACTTGTTCTGCTGAAGTTGATTTGTTCAATGGCTTTTTGAACATACAACTATTCTGCAGTTACAAAGTTTGAAGTACGATTTAAGCTACAATCACCTCACAAAACACATAATTTGCTGAGTCCAATCAGCATCGTTTTCAAAGTCTTGGCTTGTTCTTTTTTCACTTGATTGGAACCTTTTCAAACAGCTAAGTAGGTCGGTGTTACTTTGATGGCAGCGTACAGAAAAGTATACCGACTAAGACGGTGTCTGGACACTATGTGCAATGCTAGATCACTATACTACTCAGAGGCATCCGCCAGAATTGCATATGTCCTCAATGATTGATTATATCAAACCTTGTCCTCGACTCAATGATTGATACAGTTACACTAGTGGCATGTCAAAGTACTTGTTAATTTGGTCCATCTGCTGAAATCCCCATAACATCACGTGGCTTTAAAAATGCTCCACCATCACCAGTATATGTATCTGATATCGTAACTTATCTCGTAACAAGATAAGCCAAAGCTGCCACAGTTTGAGACAAAAATTAGTTATAAAAATAAATAAATACATAAGGCTTTGAACAGCAAACTGAGACCAAAAATTATCAAACTTTGAGATGGGGAAGGTTGTTGCTGGGGAAGTAGTTAATGTGACTAGATTAAAACTGTGTGTGGTGCAGTTTTATGATGTAAAACAGTCCATATTAAAACTGTTGGCAGTATTTTTACTGCCAAAAGTACCGTATTTCCTTTTATCCTGTGTAAAAAGTTGAAATAACATAAATACTTCTGAGCTCAAACTTGTAGCTTGCTGCATCTCTAACTATACAGCATGATGATTTTAAGTGTTAAACAAGTTTGTTTCATATTCCATCAAGCAGAACAGATTGAACCGAATCACACACTTGAGAGCAATGTTGGAACTTAAATGTTGAAAGGCAAAATCACGTTCATTTCTTGGTCTCCGAGTTGGGAGATTGATTAAATGCCGAGAGAAACAGGTTTGGTTTCATTACACCCTTGATTGCATTTTGGAGGTATCGTTGCTCGGCAACATGACATTATTGGATATTTGGTTTAGAAATCTTCAAGCCTCTGGTGATGTTCTTGAGTGAACCCAATAAAGTTAATGACTCCTCTCTTCTCTCCTCTCCGCTCTTAAAAATGTCTATGAACGTATGTACAGCTCTTATCGTTCAGCTGTTTGTAAATGTACTTCTAAAACATGACTGCTCATCAAAGACCCTCACATTGCTGTGTCCTTTTCCCTCAGTCTCTGTGTGCCTGTTATTGACCCACAACTGACTGGGCTGTAACTATTTCTTGAACTGAAACATGTTTTGAGCATAGAAGATTGTTCCAATTGGACATAGAAGCGTTTAATGAGATAGCCACAGGCTGCAACTTGACCTGGGTCTGTACATGATGCTAGACCTTGCAGAAAACAACAATACTATCATAATCATTGACTTTCTTTGTCTTATCTGCTTGGAATAACAGTATCACCAAAAGGTTCAATCATTTACTGATATCAGAAAGTTTATGGAATGCATTCCAGAGTAGTTGTCAGTATTGTTGCCTTAAAGAAAAAAGGTCTAATGGCTATACAGGTAATACAGTTACAGATTAAGATTTTTCCCACAGTACAGTGTGTTTTTGGGAAACTAAACACATTGCTAATGCAGAAGTACTTTATACCAACTGTAGAAAAACAGATAGGGAGCTGATAATTTGGGCTTGGTTTCCTACCATAAAACCAGGACATAGAACCTAAACATCTTGCTTAGGTTCTACCAACATGTCATATTCATCTGCATTTCAAAGTATTCTACTGTGATGCAATCTTTATGGCAGCTGAAGCTTTTCTCAAACTGAGTCATTGCCTCAAACAACGCAGCAAATCTTGTTATTCCTGGTAAAGGTGGCTGTGCAATCTATTGGATAATAGATGATTGGAACTCATTGGAAGTCAATGTAATGGATGGATAATGAATCTCACTGAGAAGCAGAGGGATGGTATTCAGTCAGGATGGGTTATGTGTGTTGCACAGAGACAAAAACGGAAAAAAAATCCTCTACAAAGATTAAGGAAAAACAGCCAAATCCAATACCAAATATATTGTCTTACACAATATATTTTAGATGATATATTGTTTATCAACCGTTTATATTATAATGAGGTGTAGTGTTGACAATCAAAAATGTAAGCAAATTCTGTTAGGCAGCAGTTTAGGGAATAATTTGACTTTATGGAAGAGAAGTAAAGTTTTGCTAGGGGTTAAACACACATGTAAAAGACTATACATAACATAAAACCACGCACAGTCGATAAGCTAATAAAGGGGATGGAGTTTTGTCTTGGAGTCCTGTACAGATCAATGTAAAACGTCTTAAATAATGTTCTTGCCTAAATGTAAAGATATTGGCTCTGGCTTTTCGTATGGAATAAGAAACAGATATAAGAAACTAAATTGTAAAAATATGACTTACCGTATTTGTCTGAATTTTGGAAAACTCTTAAGTCTAACTTTTTTTGTCTTACACAAAAAAAGGCAGATTGAGTAATTATGGGAAATGACTGTGATTAGGTCAATTTTATTTGACCTAATCTCCAGCTGAAGCAACCAACTGATTATTTATGAAAAAACAGAAGAAGCAAATCTTGCTTAACATTGTAAAGTGGTAGCTGTGTTTGTGCTTTTATTTTAAGAGTTAAACATGTGGAGCTGGGAGCATATTGAGCCCCCAAAGCTAGTGGGGGTGGGATTTTTTTTTGTACTTTTCTGTTTTTTGGCTGTGCATCACAATTCTCAGTTCAAATAAGCCTCAGACAATCATCATCCACACTAAAGCCTGCTGTTTGTGTGCACAGTGCCTCATCAAAGGGAGATTTGTTGAAATCAATAAAAGCAGCCGTTGCTGTGTCAATTCACTTTGAGGTTCTAAAGTTTTATGAGCTTCAGGGGCAGGAAAGCAACTTTAGTGCAGCAATCCACTTGACACAATGTAGAGTAAAACACTACAGCTGATCTTCTTTTGTGAAATTCTGTTTCACCCTAATGCATCACGATTTTACTGGACTAGCCAAAAGTAAAAAGATGCTCTTCGGCAGTCTTTAAATGACAACCAAGCAAGTAATTGAAATTTTCCATTACAGATTGCACTGTTTATATTGATCATCTTTAACTATTATTGGTTCTCAGGAACCTTGATTCTGTTACCATTATTTCTGTATTTATTGTCACATAAAAAGAAGCAGCCCCACTGCAGACAGTCACTTGGAAAACCTCTGACCCTTTTGTAGTTATAATTGTTGACTTCCTTCAGTGACGAATGAGCTTACTGATTAACAGAATCCAATTAACTCAATAGAGAGGAGACCTGACTGTCTTGATTGCACCCTGCAAAAGGACTTCAAAGGAAGAGACACCCAACAGGTTTCAAAAAGGCTTTAAAAAATTAATTGTCTCAGACTAATGGATTTTGTGTGGGGATTTTACCCAAAATAGTGGACAAAAATATCAACTAGGCAGCAGTAAGGGTGTTTACTGCGATGCAGGTAGGATTGTGAAACCAAAACAAAACAAAAAATAAAAGCAGGTAGTCATTTTTTATTGTCTCTGTAACAATAAGAGCAAAATTTAATACAAGAGTCACCTGCGTTCCAATCTATTCTGTGGCCACAGGTGCACAAAGTTATGGAAAGCCTTCCTGGCCACATGCACATCAACATTTCATATTACTTTGATGCGTAAACAATGCAGAAACAACACCAAGCTCAAATATCCATCACTACTTTTCGAATTCTTGTCAAAAGTCACATCTAACGCATAAACTATATGTTACAACATATAATATACATATTAGACATTTTGAAAAGATGCAAACAGCATCTATTTATGTGACTTTCTGGCAGTCTAATTTGGGTCTCTTCTCATTGGCCGTTTCTGATCCGTGGCTAAACCAGTTTATTATTAAAGAGGGTGATTCTCCGACTCTTCACTGCTGGAGTAACTTGCTGTCTTTGTGCTTCATTGGTAAATCACATAGTTGGTAAATCAGGTCTAGTTTAAAAGTCTGCTCCATATTTTGATCAATCATAAATTGTTTAGCTGCTGAGATGCTGAGTTGTTTTTTTTAGTTCAGCTGCCTCTTTTAGGTTTATGAAACTCATACCAAGAACATATTTTTGTTCACAACTCTCAGCGTACTATACTGACAAAAATATGAATTAAATGAGCATAAGACTGTTCCTGGCACGTCGGATCCACGTTCACAGCCACCTGCTTTGCTGACAAAGCCAGTGGTAGTTGCTATGGAAACCATTTGACTATCCTAATTTCTACATCTTTGCATTTTAATAACATGGTTTGAATTTAGAGGCATTATCATGGACAAGAAAATCATTACAAAATTCAAGTGATGAACTATGAGAATGTTATAGTGTTAGACAGTCTGGCATTTTGCACACAACTACTTGATTTAAAAGTTACGTCCATTGGAGTTTCAAGTTGCTAAACACTTTATAGAGATCTGGTAAAGTATTTTAATTTCTCAATCCTAAAAAGATAGAAGTGACCAAAACAAAAAAAAACACCAACAACTATCGTTGGTTTGGTGTTCTAATGAATTCTGTCATCATGGATGGGTGGATGAATGGATGGATGGATGGCTGGATGAATGGATGGATGGATGGAAGACATGATGTAAACACACCTCAGTATAAATAACCTTTATTCATATTTTTTGCATTTGATGTCTTGGAAGAATGTACAATTTCTGGAAACTCAAACCTTTTTTATTTCAAAAATTACATTTTTTTTTTCCAGAATTTTTTGATGCACATGGGAAATTATCCTCCTTGAAACATTGTGGATGCTCAATGGATCACAAATTTTGGTGCTGCTCAACAGTTCAGATGTTCCTTCAGTTTGTTGAATCTAATTTGGAATGACCGCCAGCAAAGAAAACCATCCAGCGAGACATTTACAGGGGGACGTTCTCAGCTCTGAAACTCTTCCCCTGAAAAGCATCTGACCTCAGCAGACTGCCTCAACCATGGTTTTTAAATGACTTACTGAAAGCCTGCTTCCCAAGAAAGATGTACTGGGGAGCATCATGTGTCTGATTCTACACTGTTACCCAGCTGATCAAGAGAAAAAACTTCTTGTCTGCTAATGGATAACATAACTCATGTTTGATGAGCTCAAATATCCATCAATCATTATGCATCCACTTCTGAATGTGTTGTAAAAACCCCTTTGCAAAAAAGATGTGCAGTTTTATTTTAATCTTGTCATGCCAGAGTTTGTTTTTTTTTTTCAAATACAAACCTAAGTGGATTCACATTCATCCAGTTTTCTACTCAGGTTCAGAATGCTTCTGTCTCTTTTGACTTTATCTTCAGTCATCTTTCAGATAAAACAAGGTTTATACTAATAAGCTCCAGCATGAATGACATGGTGGAAGTTTCACAAATAGAAGGGACTTATTAATGCACGCGATTGCACTTAACTTATAAGTGCAATCAAGGTTTACAGTCTAAATGAAGTATGGCTTATGGAAAAAACACTAATCTGTGACCATGTGCAGAAACATGAATATAAAACTATATGGTTTCACTTCAAATCAGATTTTTTTTTTTTTCCAGGGAGTTAATTTGAATCTAATTTGATTAAACTTGATTAACCAGTGCAGAGAGAATCTTAGTTCTTGTCTGTTTGCTGTCATAGATCTGGATATATTTTTCCTCCTCAAACAGCATTAGATACATAATATGAATAAGTAAACTGATCTGTTTAAGATGTATTAAAAGGAAACACCATGAATGATGTGAAATTCTTACATCCTAGAACAAGATAAGTCTCTCTAATTTTTGGCTTTAAAACAAATGTGCCTCAGTGCTGCACCCTTGTGCCTGTCAGTGAAACACCGAGTTCTTTAGGTGGACAAGGACTCGAGAAAACAATTAAGGAAATTTCAGGGCAAGTACAAAGAGTTAATGTAAGCAATTCTTAATCAGTTAGAAAGCAAAATGTCACTTGCCATGATGCAGAGAATCTGTCCCTGCGGTGGAACTTCAGCTTAGTCCACTTGTGAGTAAAGAGAAGGCGCAAACCAGGAACCAAACTGCAGTTCTTATTCTCTATGCTGCCCCCCCTCTAGGGGGTATTACTCCAAAACGTTAGGCCTCTGTGATGTTCAGCACTTAGGTGTGTGGATGTGTAAGCTTACAGCTGTGAGTGTGTATGCAGGGTAAAAAGCATTTCCTCTACGATAATGAAATTACTTTTGTACTCAGATGAAAGGTTAAACTTACTATCCCAAAATACACATAAGCAAAGCATTTTAGTGGGTTAGTATTTACTGTTTTAATTAGTAATGCATAACCTTCTGTTTGAAACAACTACACATTTTACAAACAAAGTTGGACAGGCACCAAGTATTTCCTGTCTCCTTGCCACCATACACAGAGTTAACTCTGCTCAACCTCCTTTGCGTGTGTTTCAATGTATTTCCAGTCTAGCACCTGCCCTTCTCATTTCACAGCAGTGCGTTCACTGCTGTTTACTGATTGACTACGGAGGAAGGAGAATTGAGAAGGTTTTTAATGAGTTGTACGTAGAAGAGTGAATAAGAATCAACTGCGTCAGTAACGAGCTCCACAACCGTGGGAGTGTGCATAAAACCAAAGCATAATTTTACTATGTCAACTCACACTATTGTCAAAAAATCATCTGTTCAGATGAACATGCATTCAAAGAGTTGATATACATACATTTTACGGTGTGCATGGGCCACTACAAAATGGCTCATGCGCAAAGTTACAGTTAATAGAGGAAGACTGGTGGAGGGATGTGGGGGTTCAAGCCAGAACTTGTGCCATCCACTTCACAATGAAACCACAACAGGTTCTGTGTGGAAAAGAGTGAGGTCAAACTGAGTAAAGTCATTCTGAGCCACGAGACTCAGTGGAAATGGGACATTAGACCAACATCATGTACATAGCAACCTGTTGTATAAGAAGGGGGTTTTTTTTGTCCTGTAATCGCAGACGAGTGACGTTTTTAAAACCCTGCTGGGTCGTTAGCCGTGACAATGTGAATTAAGACTAAAATTCAGCTTTTCAAAAAGTACTCCAGGTAGGTCTTGTATAAAAGTCAATTTTAATAGAAAAGCATCTTATGTCAGTTGTAAAGTATAGTGGAGCATCTGTGATGCTGTAGATCTTTTCTTCTTCCAAAAGGCTTGAGAACCTAACATTGAAAATGGATTGTTATGGTACATCAGAATCATGATCCAAAACATATAACCAAATGAGCTCAGAAATGATTCACGGAGATCCTCTTCATGTTCAAACTGCGTAAATGGAAGACTAAGTTTATCTTTAGGGTAAAACATCATTAACAAGTCTTGAGCGATGGTGGAATTTTAAGACAAACCATAGGGAAAGAAAATAAAGCTTTGCAGACATGGAGAACAGTCACAAGTCTGATGTCCCAGATTGATTATGCCAACATTTATACACTTAATACTTTAGTGAAAATGGTTATCAACTGTATTTTTATCCAATAATAACCTTATTGAATCAAAATCTGATAAGGTTTTTACCCGGTTAGGGTCAGTATTTTATTATCGGTATTTTGATCCGATAATAATCTAGTTGGTTCAAAATATCAATAAGGTACACCACAAATTTAAAGTGTCTATGGTCTGTTCTTGCATGACTGCATCATCTTTTGCAATAATTGCATTACAAAAAAAAAAAGAAAAAGTCACATTGTGTTCTCATTTAGCAATCTGAATAAATGCAGCTTGCCATCTCTGGAACTCTGCTGTAGGTTTGTCTGTGCCAGCGTTTCTCTCTGCCAGAGCTGTTGCTGCCTGTTCACTGAACACCTGCTCTTTCTCTGCAGATGTATCGGTGAGTCTGCTGTCCCTACTGGTGACCACCTGTGGTCTGGCGCTCTTTAGCGTCTCTCTCTTCGTCTCATGGAAACTGTGCTGGGTGCCACTAAGTGGCCGTTTCCTCCCAGATGTCCTCAAGGGGGCACACTTCCTGGGAGGAGATCAACAACCTGTCCTCACAGAGGTAAAGAAGGTGTTCCATGAGTTGATGTTTCATTTTAGTATTGCGACTCATAATGAATACAGACTCAAAATTGACCAATAACCTATAGTAAATAGCTCACTTGTGTGTTATTGAATACAAATACTTTATTCTAGCACAAATTTAGACATAATTTTGAGTCCAGGTGTACATAATGATTCTGGTTAAATGTTTGTGTGAGTTAGGATGTATGTATATTAGGTGTATGTTTCATTTGACTCAGGTGGCATTCTTAAATATATGACAGTTCTCTAGATCTGTCCTTGTAACAAGATCAAATCGAGTTTATTTGTGAAGTGCATTTCAGCAACAAGGCAGTTCAAAGTGATTTACACGATAAACGCATATTACAGTCGCCAATTATGAATCAATCAGCAACAATTACATTTTTTTTCAAATGCCATTGTGATGAAGATAAGAAAAACTATGCAACATGTTTCTTATTCTACAGTTATAGTCATAGGTAATATTTCTGCCATGCGACAGACTGGTGACCTGTCCATGATGTACCCCCGCCTCTCGCCCGAAACGTTAGCTGGAGATAGGCACCAGCACCTCCCGACCCCACTAGGGACAAGGGAGTTAGAAAATGGATAAATGGACGGATGGATATTTCTGCCAACCTGTTTGTAGTAACATAAATTTTGCTGGATGCTGTCTAGGTGGATGGAGAAGAAAGGGAGTACAGCGAGGATGGTTGTGTGAAGGAACCATCGGGCCCCCCTTCGGCTGTGACTGTGCCTGAGTCAGCCCTGAAGATAAGCCACACATCGCCTGACATCCCTCTAGAGACCCAGACTAAAGTGGAGAAGAACCAAGTTCACACTCTGGCCAGAGACAGGGTTCAGAGGCAAATTACTGAGCCCACCTCATCTGTACGGTTAGTAGAAATTAGTCCCTGAAGGTTTTGTTTCAGTATTTGGTGTTCAATTCAATTCAATGCTGATGAGAGATTGACTCCAACAAAATGCATTGAGTTTCTCAAAACTCAATGGATGGTAGAAAGCTGTTTTGTTTTAGTTGCCTTGAAATAATGAAAAGTGCACAGCGGTCTGAATCGTGTGCTTGCAGGTGACATTCTGAACATTCCGGTGGAAATTTGTAATTGGGGCAGTTGTGTGGTATTTGTCTTTAACATATACTCACATTACATTGTACAGATTAATTGCCATATAAAAGGGAGAAAGGGCTCTAAAATTATTTCACATTGTTTTGTTTTGTATGTCACAGAAACCTGGCATTTTAAGAAGGATATATTAAGTTTTATAAGCTTTGTTGTTTTGAGATTCCATAATATTAAATGTGTCAGACCTGACAGGTCCTATGACTAACGTACGTTTTCACAGGCACAACTCCATTCGTCGTCAGATGAATCTGTCTAATCCTGACTTCAACCCAGCTCAGTTTCAACGCCAGGACTCCCTGTCCGGTTTGGGCCGGATAAAACCAGAGCTCTACAAGCAGCGATCTGTAGATGCTGAAGACGGTCGTCGGACCGACAGCTGCGGTCGTCTTCACTTCATCCTAAAGTTTGACTTTGACTTGGAGCAACTTATTGTGAAGATTCACAAGGCCCAGGACTTGCCTGCCAAGGACTTCTCAGGGACCTCAGACCCTTATGTTAAGATCTACCTTCTGCCTGACCGCAAAACCAAGCACCAAACCAAGGTGCACCGCAAGACTCTCAACCCAGTGTTTGATGAGGTGTTTCTGTTTCCTGTGGCGTATGCCGAGCTGTCAAGCCGCAAGCTGCACTTCAGCGTCTATGACTTTGACAGGTTCTCACGACACGATTTGATTGGCCAAGTGGTGGTGGACAACTTCCTGGAATTGGCCGACTTTCCCCGCGAAACAAAACTATGCCGGGATATACAATACGTGACCTCGGTGAGAACGCCATCTTTTTCTCTAAATTCTGTTGCCGTCACAGTTTTTGTCTTCCATTTAAAAAAAAAATAGCCATCTTGACCGTCTCATACAAACACAGTTCAGTTTGTTAGATTTTATATCTAATGAGATTAAATTACTGTAAAAAAAAACAAACAAAAACTCCATCTCAGTTCATTTTTAGATGGGGGAAAAAGCTGCTCAAACAATAAAAAAAGAGCAAAAACTTCCATACATTCCTCTCATTGGAGCAAATGGAGAAATATATCAGCTGCCTTGCATCGTATTTTCTCTCCAAGTGGAGCTCATCTGGGTTGTCAGAGGCGAGGACATAGAAATATACTTAGACATAGTTAATGTTTAATGAAAGCAGTGGGAAACACTTGGGGGTAGTGACCCAGATCTTTGCTGACATAAGACCGGGGTTGGCTTGACAGAGATACAGCAACACCGTCTATATTACATTATTCACTTAGATAAATCTATAGGAGTGAAAATCAGATTCTCCTGCCAGGAAGTCTCTCACGGTTTGGCTTCCGCATTTAGAAAAACTCCAGCCTAGCATGAATCAGTTTGGGATCATTTCATTCTTTCTTAGCAGTTTCTGACCAGATGACTGTGAATATTTCACACAACATAAATTTATAGGAATGTTTGGAAAAAATTAAGGCAAATCCTTTTGCATATTTAGCTAGCTTCACACAAAATAATTTAGAAGCATTATGGGTAATTTAGAAGACAGATGATTATATACTATACACCAAAACAAATGCAGAAGATCCAGTTGTAACAGAGATTTTGTGTTTGTAAGCAATATAAGAAAAGACTGGAAGCCAGCGATTTACACTGTTAAATGTTACTCGGTTTTTTGCTGTTTGTGGGCAATGATCAACACTGATCTCTTTGCTGATATGAGCACAATTCCAAACTTTATGTTTTTACTCTCTGTCTCTATTTTGGTTGTGACCCAGTGCTGTTGAGAATGATATTCACAGTTCTTTGATTGGTGCTTTCTACAACTCTAATGCCCCGCAGAAATCGTGTTGAACAATAGACAGCAGAGCATGATCCATTTGACCTTCTGTTCTGTTGACGTTATGATCCAATCACAGTCTGCAGGCTTAGCATGAGTCTTTTTTATGCATTAATTCCTAGATCCCCATCACACTCTGCTGTGTATTAGTCTTGCGTGTCTATGAAGACACACACCCTTAAGTAAATGTTGAGAACATTAGAGGTTGTTCCCTTTTTTTAAAAACATTTCTTTTTGTCTTTAGCAGAAACATGATAGAATGATATTCATTTCTGCTCATCTGATATTACAGCATGCACTATTTGATGTTCAGACAAGCCAGACAAGTTTTGTTTTTGGAAAATTGCACCAAAACATATAATAATGCATCAGATAATAATTGTTTTGCTTTTGAGGTCAATTAGCTCCAAACTGAAATAAGAATTGGTTTAGACAAATTGACAGCCTCGGAATGTATTTCCAAAAACAAGACATTATTTCAAGTAAGATATCTTTATTTTGACTGAATTATAGATGAATAACCTTGTGGGGAGTTGATTCTTAATTATTCACCTTAGTGATCAATAATTTACAGAATAAGACAAAGAGTCCAGTGTTTTGCTATTAAAACCATCTCTATTTTTATACGAAACAGCAAAATTAACCATATTAATTTGTTTGTAAGTGTCAGGGGTTCACTGCGGAAGTCAGTCAGTCAGTCAGAAATACAGTAGTGATGTTTTTAGTACTTTAGCCTTTAACCACATTTAGCTTAGGTGTTGCTATGGCTAAAAGAGCAGGGCATTTTGGGATGGTTTTAGGGCTATTTTATGTAACTTGGTGGCATTAAAGACAAAGAAACAAAAACAAAAAACAGGTGCACTTCCACTTACCAAGGAAATCAGTCCTTTGTCAGCAACATTGCTGAGTTAGTCTCTTAAAAATCTGCTGCTCTACCCAGATGGTTGTGCAGTCCTCACCACTTCTGTTACTACTCTGAGTTTTTGCTCAGACATAATTTTATATATACGATAAAAGGAAATCCTAAAGTCCTTAAACCCCTAGTAATGTAGCGCATGGAGAGAAACCAGAAATCTACCTCATGATAATTAATCAAACCTTGAAGTTTAAAAGATTTGTCAGGAGGCACAAAACTAGTGCTTTGTTTTTATATAGTTGTACTACAACCACGAGGGGAAAAAAATCAGGTCAGAAGTTTCCCTATCTGAATGTTCAAACAGGGAAAATATGTGATTGTTCTTTATTTCCATCCAGTTTAAAAAAAAAAAAAAAAAAAAAAAGATGGGCCGCAGGATAAACTGGCATTCGCTTGCTTGCACACAACAAGAGGAGGATGTTCAGAGGCCAAAGAGAAGAGGCAGAGGAACATTAGAAGTGGATTAAAAAAAAGTTAGAAGGATACTGAAAAAAGTAATAAAAGAAAGAGAATATTCAGAGCATGCCCCTCAAATACCAGCTAAAATTTCCAGTTTTATTATTTTCACTTTTGTTTGCACCACTCACAAAACATAGGCGAAAAAGAGGAGAGAAGAAATAAAAAAAAAATCTAAGCAAAATGAAAATGCAGTGTAGTAATGTATATTTTCACATATTCAAAATGTTCAACACTTCATATCAGTGATACAGATAGAGCTGTTGTAATCATCAAATTATACTTTTAAAAATTCAGCAATCTAATTTATTGTTGTATAGAAAGAGATCCAAATAAGAATAGATGGTTATCAGTATAACCAGCATCATTGATCTCCAAATTAAATACCATGTCATTTTTTAATCAAACTTTGTCAAATTTTTAGGCCCAATTCAATTCAACGCAGGTTTGCAGTTTGCACTGCTCGTAATGCACAAAAACTGTGTTGCTAGGAAACAGCGACCTCAAAGAGCCACTGCTTTCCAAAGGTGGGCATTTAACAGACAAATAAACATACTTTCCAAATGTTAAGGCGTGAATGACCAGTGGCGAGAGTTCACAAATCAAACTGCACCTGGACGACATGAAAGGATGTCTTTGGTCCGCAACAACATCCGGCACTCATGTTTTCCACCAGCACTCTAATTTAATGTGCACTGAACATATAAAGACAAATACTTTTTATAACTGAGCATACAGAACATGAAAAATCTTGCGAAGAGAGTTAAGATTCTTGTGGGTTTGTAAATATTCAAGCCTTAGACCAGTTGCTTGTGTGAAGCTGCTAAGTTGCAGTTAAGTTGCTATGGGAAAAGGAAGTATATTCATATCGCACCATTCATACACAGTGCCGCTAGAAGCATTTCTAGTTTCTTTATCTACAGATTTTATGACTACTCTGATTACTACTATTTGATTATCCTCATTGTGAGAGGATCTTTTGTAACTGCTTTTTTTTTTCTCCATCTTTTAGCCATTGCAAGCCAGCGTCACTTCATACATTAGAGGTTGTTCTCTTTTTTTCCTAAACTTTTTTTTTTCTCTTTAGCAGAAGCATGATCAGAAACAGTAGCTGATAAATGATATTCAGTTCAGGCTCCTTGTAGAGGCCATAATTAAAAAAAGCAGAGTCAAACACATCTTCAGCTTCATATTATAATAGGTGGCTGGAATGACAAACACTGTTTGCACCAGCACTCTAATTTAATGTGCACTGAACATATAAAGACAAATACTTTTTATAACTGAGCATACAGAACATGAAAAATGTTCTGTATGCTGTTTGTCATTCACTTTTAGTAACTCTTGTTTTCAGGTCTTGTTTGAAATAATTGTTTTTTACATTTGTTCACACTGATTCTTTTTTTTTTTTTTTTTTTCCATATTTTCTACAAGTTAAAAACAGCATTAAAGTAGCTTCAGGGAAAGTTTAAAGAGCAATACAATGTAACTTTCACTCACGAATGATACTTTAGGGGCTCGTCAGACTTTAGCAGATCCTTGTGTCTCATAATCAGCCTTTAGATCAGTGGTCTCAAACTCCAATCCTCCAGTTCTGTATTTCAGCACACCTGACTCCAATATGAGCTCTTTAGCAAAGCTCTTTAGAGTTTGACTGGGTTCTAGTGAGACTCTTTCACCATTTAAATCGACTGTGTGCAAGGGACGCATCTGAAAGTTGCAGGACTCTGGCCGTTGAGGATGCAGTCTGAGTTCAGTGCTTAGGATCCGCACACGGTCACAAACAGATGAAAATTATTATAGAAACTTTTTCGTAAATTAAAAGTTCATGAAAATTCTCCCTTTCAGCACTTTATTACATTAAGCAGAAACAATACACATAGTGTGTGGGTGTTCTTGATTTGTGTCACTCGACTTGCTTGATGTGTGTTACATTGAATCCCTAATAATTATGGATGCAGGGAAAACTGATTAGCCCATAAAAACTGGGACACAAATGAACTATCATTACAGTGAGTGGGAGTAACAAGCACTCAGCAAATTGCCATTATTCTAGCTTGATTGTTGAGGTTTTCATTTGTTCTCTTTGTGATGGCAGAACTGACACTATCCAACAAAACGTTTAATTTTCTCCCCTTATGTTAATATTTTGCATTCTTGTTAAATAAAACTACATCTTTTATTTGCTGGTATTTCCTTTTCCACAACTGATATTTTTTCATGGATTTACCACAAATATGTGCTCCTTTACAAACTGAGCAAAATTAACCCTTACAGATACATATTTTCTGCAAGAATCTATGAAAATAAAAATGCATGTGACTCCCTTTTCTCGAGGCCACTTGTTACCCAGAATTTTGTTGATGAGGATTTCTAAAGACAGCTGCTTCTTCATCAACTAATTAAGTTCAAAGCAACACAATGATCATTAGCCAGGCCAGCACAAAATGAGCTCCAACCTGTTTGTAGCCTGGTAACTAATGCAAGGACTCGGGGAAAACACTCCCACCTCGGAGCATGCAGACACATCTTGTTTGTTCGCAAATTTTGTTTTCTTCCCCTCCAGACTCAAACAGCATCCCTAGCTAAATGAGGTCAGTATAAATTGGGTTAGGTCCTCTTTTGAGGCATCTAACATGTGAAATGTGGCAGTTCTTGTCTCCTGTGTCAAAGTCAGAGGCTTCAGAACTCCTAAATATAATCTCCTATTAATCATGCATGCATCCATCACATATTTCAATACCAGTCAGATGTGACAGACATGTTTTCTTCTTTCTGCAAATAACTACTATTATAATTATTCAGATTATTTAAGATCACAAGGTAATATTTCTGTAACCTCAAATTGAGCAGATAGTGCTGTGAGAATGATTTCATATCATTATCAATAAACCGTTTCATTTAAATTGTTATCTCTTCTTTTTTTTATTAAGCTGTTTTGAAACGTGGAAGTTTGTCAAATGATCATATCAGCCCCGCTTCTTATAAAATATTGTATGCTCTACTCATAGTGCTCCAGCAAAGAATATACTGTTGCCATGTAATATACTTTACATGTATATTTTATATACATATATGCGCATTCATAGGCACATACTTAAATATCTGCAAAGCCAACACAGTTTCTGTTGTCGATACCAGTTTAAAATACTTTCAGACTTCTGACCTCTGGCTTAGCAGTGTTTTTATTTAATTATTTTATCAAAACCAGTTTTCAGTTTGACTTTAAAAAGTATTTTTATTTAAAAATGTACTTTAAAAAGCCAGATATTGTTGATCATTATTGATTTGTATAAACAAGGGTAAAATATTGCTTTAACTTATCATTCATTGATAGCCGACTTCCAATATTTGCCTTTCTAAGCCTCACTGGGCTTAACAAAATTTAGAAATTTATCCTGAGGGTCGCTTCTTACTACTGTTGCTGTTTTTGACGCAGAGGTGGAAATATGACCTAAAGTTTCAACAGGTTTTCATCTGGAAGGAAGGTCTGAAGACATGATAAATATTAAGTTTCTTCTGCCACTCTCTCCAGACCCCAAGCAGAACTAGGTCACGTCCCTTGGGATACCGGCGGGGTCCCTGGTTAGTCCACTCTTCGATATGTGTGCATACATGCATGTTAATTTGTGACTCCTGACAGAAACAACTTCTAACCATTCAGGATCATTTTGTGTGGACAGATTTTGAGATTACAAGCATATGGGAAAATGACAGGCATTATTTTTAAGAAGTAGACGGTGCTTTTAGGGGTTCTGTCACAGAGCACGCTCAGTGCAACATGCCCCGCTGCGCCTGAACCTGCTGATTCGTGTTGTGGGTGAAAATTGGTGAGCATCATGCGTCAGTTTTAATAAACTGCAACCTCAGGCTTGTAATAGCAAATCGTTGTGGATCCATGTTAAGGATGTAGCACCTCACGTTTAAATCCACATGCTGTTAATTAGTGAATCATTAATTAAATCCTCCTCAGGAAGCCACACATGTCAAGAAAAGAATCTTCTTCCCTTATTCCTTCACAACACTTTGACCTGATCCCTGCAGTGAAAACGACACGTTTCGTGTTTATTGTTACATTTTGTTTAAAAAAAACAAAAAACATTTCACACAGCGAGACATCTGTCACCTAAACAATTTTCTTCCTTAAATTACAGGATTTTCTCATTTAACCTTGAAATTTGTGCTTTTTGAGGATTAGAAATACACTGCTTTTCTGGAACTTGCAGCAGGACATGCAGCTAGATTTAGCGGTGTGATCTGTGTGCACCTGTGTGGCTTGATCATCAGAAAAGACAGGAAGAGGGCCAGGCTTGCCTCACCCGGGTTACTCTTCAAGTAGATCCTAATTAAGCCTAAACATTTTGGCATTGCGTTTGCAATGCACATTTTTTTCATACATCTCTGACAGCCCCAAAAACAACTCACCAAGCAGCTGAGACGAACAATACACATATTTAAAAAATGAAATATGTGTATTGCATTTAAAAATCAGTATACATTGCCCACCGTTGAGGAAAAGCAGGGAAAAGCAGGACCCTGCTTATGTTTGTCAGGCAACTTAAGCAGGATGCTAACGACTGATTTATAAGGCCTTGGGCTGAAGTCCAGTTACATATGATAATATGAACAGATGAACTTCACACTTTCAGGTACCTACAAATTATACCAAAGGATGAACCAGACATTTGGAAGGCCGCAATTCCATTCCAGATATCATGCCTGATTTATTTTTAAAATTTTCTATGATATCACTAAAGGAAATAATGTGTTCAGGGTGATAAATCAGAACGTCACACAACCATGAAAATGTCACTTTGGCTTTCCTAAAATGTAAACTTGTGAATTTGAAGAAAATTTTCAAAATTCTCTCTCACTATTCTGGAATTTGGCAAATAAATCATTCTGGTAGTTCTAACTAACATGCTTTAAAATAATCCATGAGTATTTGTGGTTCTTGGTGGCGTTTATTTTTCTGATAATAGGGGTTAGTAAATTCTGTGCCTCTCTTGCTCCCGCCTGAATTTTGGCCTTGCGATAACATTGCAAACTTACCTTAAACAGGAAAAAATTGACTTGTGTCAGAATGTGAGGAAACATTTCCTATGTAACCAGTGTGCAAATATCTAGTTTCACCTTTATATAAGGTATACTGCTTTTACATAAGATTTAACAAGATCACGTCTCTTCTCTTTAAAGGAGTATTCCACTTTTCTGTGAGATGTTTTAACCCCTACTTGAACGAGGTGCTCGACACCCTGTTGGGAAGCATTGTTGTAGTTGTTGTAGTTATAGTGAGTCTAGGAAATAATATTCAGCCTTTGAATTAACCTTATGCCTTACTGAAAAAATATGACATCAGATTTTACATCTCATGACAGCTGCTCATTTCATTCACATACCTCAGCCTTTTTCAGATGCATCATTTATACATCCACATTTAGCCAAAGCTTGAAGTTCTTTCTCCTTACTGTCAGGTAGTGAAATGACGATGATTAACTGCTTAATTACAAGTAAATCAGCTGTGCTTTGCCCAGAATGCTAAGTGTTTTTGATAATAAGCTTAGATCTATTTTGTGGCTACTATGATTTTCTTTCTAAGTATTTTGAGTATTCTTACACAGAATTGAAGCAAATATGCAAAGTGAACTACAAAAGCCAAAAAAGAAAAAAAAAAGGTTTCACATTGTAACCCTTTGAAGATAACCTATTACCTACTTTGAAGCTTGTGTACACTTCTAAATAATTAAGAAGTTTGCATGAAAGAGAAGCTTTCTACATAATACATAGAGCTGTGGCCAGTAAACATTTTAAGAAAAAAAAAATAACTATTCAGTGTTTTTAAACTGCAAAAAAACTGACAGTTTGGACAAAATGACAATCTCACTATTCTTCACAGGCAGTTATGAAGGATCTTTTCACTTAGCCTGATTCTGCCATGGTGTATTTATTACTGCTAAAGTGCAGTCAAGGCAGTGATTTATTTACTTCCAGTGTGCTCACTCAGGCAGATAGAGCTACTGTACTGTTGACAAGCGCAGAGGACCTTTAGTTTAAACCCATTTAACAACTGACTTTAGTCACTGCTGTACTCAACCTCTTTTACCATTTACCTTTGATTTTAGCTTGTATCCTGCTAAACAAATGACACAAACCAAGTATGCTTTCAAAATACTCAAACATTACTGATAATCTCTGGCTGCATCATGTTTGGGAGGAAAGAAGTTCAACTGGACAAATATATGTGTAATTCATAACCCAAAATAGGCTGCAGTGTGTGAATGAGTGAATGAATAGGTGAATGAATGTAGCGTGAAGTGCTTTGGGGTCCTCTGGACCTGATAAATACAGGTAAAGGCCATTTGGTGGGAAAGCAACAACTGTTGGCGCAATTAGACAATGGAAGAAACTAAAGATGACTGTCAATCTCCCTCAAAGTGGGGCATCAAAAAAAGATCTCGTCTTGTTGAGTTTCAGTGATCATGAGAGCGGCGAAGAACCGACCGTTACACGCTAGAACCTGGTCAACAATCTGAGGAGAGCAGGGACCAGAGTCTCAAAGTTTACCATTAGTAAAATCCATGGCTTAAAATCCTCCTGAACATGTACAGGTTCTCTCGTGGTTCCTATTAAATGTTGATTGGGATGTAGAAATCAAATATTCCAAATATTGTTGGAACCATGCATGCACACAGTTTGATACAGCTCTGTTTGTTTGAGCATAGACTATTTTCCTTGTTTAATTGTACAGCATGTTTCAGTTGAAAATGTACTAAAGGTTTTGTACTTTGAGATCCCTGGTCTCTAACGACTCATTTATGTGTCTAAATACATAAATGACTTTGCATTTGTACAAAGTAAATAGGCAAATGATCTAAGTTGATATTGGGGAAAAAACAAAAGATTGCAGATTAAAGGATTTCACTGCGTTTCCAAAACACGTCGGATTGTCTTTCTTTGGTTGACCCAACTAAGAAACAGGAGATAGCGTGGCTTCTGCATCTTTAACGTTCTGCGGTCTCCTCCCTCCTCTTCCATTATGTTGCCTTGGTACGTTTTTGACAACATTTTGCTGGTTGTTCCAGTAAACAAGCAATTCCCTTGTTGTGCAGCAGCAGGTTTATTTTGCCCCTTTTCTCTCCAGGCATCTAGCTCTGTACAACAAGAGCGGAAATTGTTCTACGTTACACGACTGGGAAAAAAAAAAATCCTGCCTGAACCTTTCTAACGCAGGGGTTGGACGGCAAAACTGGAATCAAACTCATGTGCTGAAGAAAGAAAGAAATATTATAAGTTACCTTGAAAAACATGAGCATTTTAATCGGACCTGGTAAACATACAGATACATTTGTGAATAATGATTGGATGGTATTAATGAGACCACACGCAGACCAAAAGTGAAGTTGGTCTAAGTCTGCAAGATGCTTGTATATAAAACCTGGCAGCTCCTGAGGGAAGTGAGGTGTTCGTCTTATATTGGAGAAGATGGACTGCTCACTCTCTCGCTTCTTTATTGGGGTGCTTTAGAGATACAGGCTAATTTCATTGCAAGAGCGCAAGTGACCATAATCCTAACCGCAGGCTTGATTTGAGTGCTCATAATAGTAGTGACCGACACTCTATATCCTGTAAGCCTAACTCTATAGTCTCTGTGTGTAAGAGAATGATGGAAGAAGGAGATCACATTATCGCTGGAGAGCTTAAGGGCTTATTTATCCTGCATCTCTTTCCTTGCCTGCATGTATCAGGTTGCAGATTCTTGTGCCTCTGCCAGGATTTATGTATGCTACAGTGTAAAATAAAAGTCACTGTAGAATTTACAGTACTGGTAGCAGGGTTGCCAGCCAGTTGCTGTAATTTTTACGGTAAAGAAATTACAGTAGCTTTACAGTAACCTTACTGTAATTTTTATTTTTTACGGTAGCCTTATCGTAATTCTATTGTTTTCCTGTGATTTTGTTGCAGGGTTACAGTAATTTTATTAGAATTTTACTGTAATTTTAATGCAGGTTTATTGTAATTTTATTACAGTTTACTGTAATAAACTGTAATTTACTGTGATTTCATTGCAGTTTTACTGTCATTTTTATTACTATCTTACTGTAATTTGATTAGTGTCACTGTAATTTCTTTAAAAGAAGAAAGAAGCACAGTAATTGTATAACATGGTTGCTGTTACTTCATCACATTTTTATCATAATGAAATTACAGTAGTCCTGTAGTAGAATTACAAAAAGTTGTCATTTTGCAGTAGTTCATAAAACTGCCCAACACAAGACAGTTGAAATTATTCAACTCTTGTTGCTGTCGCGTAAAAAGTATTTCGCTGTTCGTAGCTCCCCGTGTATGACGTGCTGCTGTGAACTAGATAAGCCTCCAAGGGATCCAGACGGGATCCATCGGTCCAATCACGTCCCATATACTTTCCATGCGCATTTCAGATCACAGTAAATCGCTGTATTTTCAAAACACAACCCCCTAACTCTATTTTCTTGCTGCAGTTTTTACAGCCATTTGTTACAGTGTACACCTCTGAGACATCATAAGCCAGCCATTCTTGATTACCAGCCAATGCTCAAAGCAACAGCGATGACAAGGTGTCAGATGTAGATTCTTCCTCAGCAACGCTTGTAATGAATTGACTCATCAGTCAGTGTCAGAGATCCCGGCTGATGATTGTTTGTGTGAACACAAGGAAGTGTGAACATATTCTATGTGTTCCCAGGCGGGCAGATGCTGTCAACCATGAAGAATTAACTCATTTTTATCAATTTGATTTTCAAGAGTATTGAGAAGAAGGCCCAGAGCAGCAGGTTGCTAATGCGCATGTATGAGAGTGTTTGTGTCTCTTAAATAAGGCCAATTAATCTTAATAAGCATATGAAGGAGAACCATATTTCTACACTTATTCACTACAAGTGTCAATTCTATTCAATCCGGTTTAAGGCTCAGGCAAAAAATTGCTCCTAATGATTTTATAAATGATTTTTTTTTTTCTCTGTTGAAAAAATCTCCAGTCTGAGTTTCCAATGAAACGTACAGTGAGACTCATACTGCCCCATCATGGGGAAACAATGTTAATGTGACCTGTAGTAAAATTCAATAGGCATGGCTAAAGCAGAGCTGAGCTAGAGCTTTTCTTGAAGCAGTTGTAGCTTACGTTTTAAGCAATATTATTTCTATTTATTTTCAGTGGACGTCTTCAGCTTATCTTTGAAATTTTAGAAAAGCCGGGATGATATTGGAAGGACACGTGTAGCAGCTATGTAGCACAGAAGGTGTGAATGCAGGATGGGCTTCTAGATCAATGATTGTGTTTTAAAATATGTAACAATATTCCATCTTCACACAAGTCTATTGTGACCATTTTAAAATTATTATGAACTGCATTGTTATGAGCATGTGCAGTCTTACTCTGACACCAACTCTGATCACAATAATTAGGATCAACAATGAACACAGCAATTTCATTTCAGAAATGTTGGGCATTACAAAACAGGTGCAGAACAATTTCCATCACACAGAGTAGACTGATCTCAGTCCATTCAGGCTGATCCTGGCTGATTTTCAACACCTTATTACAATGTGTAGGAGGTTTCGAGGTAACATAAATACAATCACCAAAATTAATCTCAACCACTGTGCTACATTTACTGGACACAGTAAAATACACTTTTAACCTGTCAAGCTGAATCACAATTGTCACTGTGAAAAAGATAGTTCATGTTACAATATGCTATTCAGAAGTTGTCTGTGCTAATATTCTTACTATTCATAGATTAGTTCAGCTGGGACTTGTATGGCATCGCATAAATATGATGAAAGCATTTGTTCAATGTAAATATTAAAGGTAGTAACAAAACCTTGTTTTTTTTTTCTTTCGGAAAATGTCTTCATGAGCAGCTCTTGTGGAGCCCAATATATCTATGAAAGTGTAAAACTAGAGCTTGTCAGTACTTGTGCCTCATGAATGCACAGCTCACCTTCACACCATCACAAGTGTTATTTTCAGAAGTGCTAATTGGGAAAAGGGAGCCTGGCATGTGTGCGAATGTAAATTCATTGTGAATGTATGAAAACAGGAGAAGGTAAAATGTGAGGTAGGAGTCAACAAGTTTGAGCACAGGCTCAATCAGAGTTACAACAGCTGCAGTGGGGTCTAAAATGATGAAAGGATGATTTAACTTTAGAAAAATAAGAGGAGACATGTGACATAAGGCAGATGTCATTATGAAAGGTCTCCAATATTTTCAGTTCGAGGTGTGTTAGGTGTGATCCATGCCTGAGGTGAAGACACGTGTCATCACTTCATCATGTTTGGAATTTGATGCACTTTGAATCCACCTGAACGTCAAATTAATTTAATCACCAAACATTCATTCGTTGCACTCCCACCCCGATCTATCCATCCATCATAAGATATAGGTCTGGACAATTTTTCATGTGACATATTCTATGCACCTTATTGTCAGAGTTTGTACATGATAGCATCAAGGTTTCAAGTACTATATGTGTCTGCAGTAACTTTCTAAAGTGATGTCAGTGTTTATATAGGACTGTGGTTTCCGTAAGAGAGGAGGCATACACTAGTAAAAGATTCTCATATGTTTCGTTGTAGGATAATGTGGACCTTGGAGAGCTGATGTTCTCGCTGTGCTATCTCCCCACGGCTGGCAGACTTACCATCACCATAATCAAAGCCAGAAACCTGAAAGCCATGGACATCACTGGAGCCTCAGGTGAGGGCTGATCAACAGTGCAGTGTTTCCTTTGAGAGATGATTTAAAGTATTTAAAAAATATATGACAAAGAAACAAAGAGTAAAACTAATTCTCTCATTTCACTTGGCTCTGATTGGCTGTACCCTCATGAGCCGAGATAAGGAAGACCATGAATGTTACGTTCTGCAGTTTTGCCAAGACAGTTTCCACTATGTGTATAAATGCATAAATGCTCTTTTGTGGGTGAATACCAGGGGTCTATATCAGCAGTAGCCCAATAGTCAGTATGCTTTTTAATATGAAAGATGTCAATTCTTGCCCTGTATTTGTTATGTAATTTCTTTCTAGACCCATATGTGAAAGTGTCCTTGATGTGTGAGGGAAGGAGGCTAAAGAAAAGAAAGACTTCAACCAAGCGCAACACACTGAACCCAGTGTACAATGAAGCCATTGTGTTTGATGTTCCTCCAGAAAATATCGACCAAATCAGCCTGCTCATTGCAGTCATGGATTATGATAGGTCTGTACATTTAGAGGTCCCTTTCAGGCGCATTCACTAAAAAGAAAAAAAAAAACAAAAAAACAGAAAAGCTCATTGTGTGTGTGTGTGTTTTTTTTAATACTATCCCACAGGGTTGGACACAATGAAGTAATTGGAGTATGCAGGGTTGGTAGTGAAGCCGAAAGCCTGGGTCGAGACCACTGGAATGAGATGCTAACGTACCCCAGAAAACCCATCGCACACTGGCACCCTCTCATTGAGGTAGGGCCTTCTGAGACCTTGTGGCCAAGCATTTCTTTGATGTTAATGTAACAAAATCATCATGAACTGAAGACTCCTACTTTATTGCGCTTTGAAGGCAATAATAAAATGGCAGGATTTTTTAATAAAAAATAACTTGAATGTTTTGTTGCAATAGCATGCTAATCAGTAGCAAACACAAGGATATCGGTAGTTGTAATTTTCTCATTATAAAAGTAAGAGATTATGTTTATACTGTAGAAAGAACGTTAAAAAAAAAACGCTTAAAAATGTTTTCTTCTACAAACGTCGATGTAGAGCGACCTTTTCCCCATCTGTACAATGTTATCAAAGCCCCCCGACATTTAAAATACATGCTCAGTCGCTTGCTTAATGCTATTTGCCAGTAACACAACTGGAAAATACAGTAGCTACACGTTTAGACATACAAAATTTTGTAAACTTAGAGGGGTTTGAAAATCCCAAACAAGCTTTTACAAGACTGAAAAGTTTTGAATTGCTTTTGTCTTCGTAGTGTTAATTATCTACATTTTCAGTATTTTTCAGCTGCTTTCTCTTTCTCAGAAAAAAAAAAAAAGAATGCTGAATTGAACGTGCCCCACCTATCATCTGGAATGTCATGCAGAGAACAAAATTTTGCTCTTGTTCCCTGTCATCTGCCTCTTGCTTTTCAAGACATTTTCTTATCCACTACATGTTGCTTGACGTCACAAAGTCCTCAGTGAGTAATTAAAACTTTACGGTGTCAGATCTAGCTGTGCACAAGGTAGATATTCTCCCTCATACATTCCCACTGTGGAATACTTATAATACTCCATACTTATTTTGAACCCTTTTTTTTTTTTTTTTTTTCATTATTTTGTTTAAGTCATGACTTTAGCTGGTGAGAATACATTTTTATAACCTCACTGTTGTTCGCAGAGCCAGTGGGCATCAAATCTCACTGGTGTTTCTTTGGCAATCATGTAAAAGGACATTTAGTTTAATTATTAAACTAATCGTTAGTTTAGTAAGGAACACTAATTTTAGGCTTTAATCAAAGAACATTAGTGGAGAATTTCAATTAAAATTTTTAATTGAGGCAATTGCAGTGTCTGTAATTGATTAATTACAATTATTCACATTTCAGTAGAAAACTACATATAGCCAAGGTAAACAGCAACTTAATTCAAAAGCACTTATCAGACCTCTATCAGATTGTTGTTTTTTTTTAATGCACAAATGAACCAAGAGAAGCATCTTTGTCGTCCAATGCTTTTGTGAGCTAATGTTGCTTGTGTCAGATATATAGGTATCCCACAACCTCTGGCTGGAACCTTTGTATTCAAGTGCATACATACGATTAATTGCACTGAAATGTTTAACGTGTTAAAATCTATGCAATTTATTAATCATAATCAACACGTTTAATCCTGGCCCTGCCAGACTTACTTTATAAGCGTTAGCAGTTAAAATGTCATGCTATAGAGGACTTTTTCTTGATCAATTCAGTCTCTGAAGAAAAATCATTTTTATCACAGATCAATACAACAGGAAGTCATTGCAAGTGGCAATTACATTTCCATGAGAGACCAATTTATCTATAGAAGTGTAAATTGTAAAATGCTGTCTCTGCTGAGTGATAATTCTGAATTAGCACTCAAATGTTATGAAACCAAGATTTAAATAAAATTAGCATATTATTATTGAAATTAACCTATGTTAATGACTACATTAACATAGGCTATTCATTAACATAGAGCCTATAGACTAAATAACAGATGCACTTCACAACAGAAGTTACTTTGATGGATAACTTCCAAACTAATGCGTCTATAATCCCATGTTTACTGCATGTGTTTTCCGACAGAACAAAAACAATTATGTAACAGGAACACTGCATAACCCTCACGTATACTTGGCTTTTTTTTTTTGCTGTGATTTCCACAACTGATGCTCTGTTTTCAGAGACAGTGGGAGAGAGGTGGCTGCATTCACAGAGTTGTTTCTATTCCTGACTTCCCAGCCCACACTCATTAAAAAAACAGGCCATGCTAAAACAGATCCTGCACTGATTCATGTAAATTCATGTTGAGTTGTCAAAGCTTGATATGTTGGTATTCCGTCAGAACCTCCCAAAATGTATATCTTTCCCAGTGAATGAGAGCATCTCTATCAAACAGTATTTTATTTATTTTTTTAATTTCTTCTCACTAAAGAAATTAAAACGTAAAACTCATATTGATTCAAGCTTCCCTGTTATGTTCCACTTACTGTGCTTGCTGTAATGCAAAGTGCTTTGTTATTTCGTCAACGTATGGGCTATTTGGTCTCGTCTTCACAAAGTCTGTTGATACAAACCCTCTCCAGACATCATTAGTTTTTTATTCATCCACAGCAGGTCTGGTAATGCTCATTATGAGAAAGGTGAGGGACTCCTGGAATGTTATTCTGCCCCTAACGAACATTCAGATTTTATTTGCAACAATCACGGCATTTCCCTCAGAAACGAGACCAAATGTAATGAACATAATCTGTTTTCATCATTCCGTCATCTACATGCAAAATGATCTGCTGCAAAATGACGCTAAGCCTCGATTATGCCTTAGAAAAAAAAAAATCAGCTTCATCCAGTTGGAGCATTCATAATTACTGCGTGCACTTACAATATTTGAAATATTTACTTAAGAATCGTTTTAACATTACTATTTTAAATCCTATTTGTGCGAGAACAAAAGTTGAAAGTTACATAACTTTTTGATCTATTAGACAAAAATATGTCATGCTGTTGCCCCAAAGACCAACAGTTGCATTTTTTCTTCATAATTTTTAAAATTCATTGTTGAATTTTGACAGTCATGGGAAAGCAGTGCCGAGGCTGCACTTGGACACCCTTGCATTAAGGGCCTTGCATGGCAGAAAGTGATGAGATCAACTTTTATATACAATCTGTGACTGTCACAATTCGGCTCAATCTGCCTCTGGTTAAATCTTTTTACAAAAAGAGTTGATTATCTGCTTTGCATAACATCAGGTAGGCTGTGCAATTGCTTTTTACGCCCCACTGTCAAACAACATTATTGTAATTCTTCTTCCACCAAATTTCCACCCACTTTCCCTAATTAACACATCAGTGTTTTTTGAGAGTTGCATCATCATACAAGATGAGGCTTTAGCCTTCACTCAGATTCCCACAGATTTTCAGTGGTAGTGAAGGGACAGTGACCCTAATATTTTCACAAGCTTTGAGTGCAGAAAAGCTCTCCTTCTCTCTGACACATAGATATAACTACTCACAAAAGTATTCACATTATAAACATGTTCAAATTTTGTCACATTACTGCCATAACCTTCAATGCACTTTGGTGCATAATGGTGTGAGAAAACAGGAGGTGAGAGGGATTAATAGTTTTGTTTTTTTTTTCAAAACAGTATGAAAAATGTAGCATGCAACTGAAATCAGTTCTCCAAATATTTAACACTACTGCATTTCACTCTACTTACAGCTGCAGTACCTTTACCAACTTTGCACAATTAGACAATGAACGTTTTTCTCAACCTTTTATGCTAAATTATCCGATCTCAGTGGGTCTTAATGAACATCAGTTATCAAAATTCTCAGTTGTAAGGAGGTGAATCTCTTCCCCATGTTTAAGTCACTGAAGCTTCTCAGAAGTTCTCTTTTAAGATTGTCCTGTGTCAACCTCTCAGTCACCTTTGACAACTTTCCCTGTTCCTGTCGAAAATGGCCCCTTCCAAAGGTGGGGATGATGTGTTCAGGGTGACATATTTACACACACACATAAAATCACACGCACCTACAAAGTCACACTCGCATACACCGATGTTAGACATTAACAGAAACTTTGAACTTCTCACTGGGGGCATTAATAATTCATCAGCTTGATCTTTTCAGCCACTGCTGTAAACACATGCACTCATCCACCAAGGAACGGCAGCGTTCCCCTGAGTAATTCCAACCAGCTCTGATGCCACTGGGTGAAAAGTAAAGACTATATGGGAAGCCGAGAAGCTGTTTCCTTCTCTTTGTCACATGAATGAGTGACTGAATTTCAAAAGAGATTTACTGCAGAGAGTGCCTGCTCAAAGACAGGTGGGTGTGTTCACAAAACAACTTTGAACTTCAATCTCTTCCTTTTGGTTTTAGGGGCCTGGCTCAGGTTGGAATCCATCACTGGGGCTTTCTGCCTTTTCTTGGGCAGGTTAAATTCAGATAAAATGTGACCAGATCAACCCCCACATTTTTTTGTGAAATGTTTTAGGGTCAATAGACGATGATGTTAAAGTAGCCAAGTAATGCTGAAGAAACTTTTCTTCTTCTTCTAATGATAGACCATAAATTTAAGACACTAAAATAAAACCAGAACAAACCTTTATATTACCTGTGTGAAGTGAAAGAATCTCTGAATGCTACTTGTTTGCGGTCTCTGCCAGTTGATAATGAGAACGGGAATAAAATACTTGGGTTTAGTTTCTGAGAAACCGCTTGTGGCTGGAAATGAGTTTCATGAAACCAGAGGCAGAAACCAGAAGATTAATTTAAATGAGTTAAAAGAGTTTCAGAGTTGGATGATAATTCCCTTTACATGAATAAAATAATTATATTAGCATTTATAAGGGAAAACACAATTTATTTAATATGTAAATTGTAGTAATCATTCAGTTAGTTGCACAAATCATAAAAATGATGGTGATGTGCAGGCTTCATTAGGCATTGCTTTTCTTAGAAATGGGACTTCTACTCTCTGTCTCCCATTTGTACACGAGTATGGAAATATTTTATTGCCACACGTGCATATCTGTAGTGCCTAAAATGTATTGTAGTGTTTAGGTGCACCACTAAGAGTCAAGAGTCTTCAAAAGTCTGATGCTCCCCCAATCAGTACCTTATTCAGCCAGCTGTACATGCCACAACTGTTCACAATCCAATGATGTACAAAGATATTGACAGATGTTTTCCCACCATTGAGCCTTTGTTTTAAGTCCCAAGAGTTAGTTTTTCATATCCAAAATGTATAACAGAATAAAATCTTGATTTTTACAAGTATGCTACACAACCTGTAAGTGTTAGCAGGATATTTATTATTCTCCAATTAATGTATTTAAGAAATTTACCAGGCTCATGCATATAATTATGTTAAATGAACTTAAAGTTCACAAATCAGACCAAACCTAACACCAACAGTTGAGTCTGGACATCTAATTTTTAAAATCTGGATCTTCAAAGTTGGAACCAGACAACCAGAACAAAATAAAATGTAGTTGTAAATCTGTTTCTGGGCTGCATCGTGTCACAGTTGGTAGCATCGTTGCCGTGCAGCAAGAAAATCTTGAGTTCCTGATCTTTCTGCATGGCATACGCTGCCTTCCTCCCACCGTCCAAAAGCGTAACTGTTAGGTTAATTGTTTTCTCTAAATTGTCCTTTGGAGTGAGTGTGTTTGTGCATCATTGTTTGTCTTTTGTGCCTCTGTGCTGCCCTGTGATGGAAGGATAAGTGGTTATGGTCAGTAGACGGATATGAAATCCTATATCAAGTCTTGGATTCTCAACAACAGACAAAGGAGAACTGTAATATCAATCCCATTTATAAGAGCCGCTGGGAAACAACCAAGACTTAAAACATATTTTCATCCTTTGAACCATTTACAATTTCTCACATTACAAACTTATATGACAGTGTTTCAAGCAGGTAAACTCCTCGGATTTTACCGGGTTTATTCTTTGACTGCTAGCTATATTACTGTTTAGCAGTGGGCCCAGACAGAGTCCAGCTGAACTAGATAGAGAATCTGGGAAAGGAGCTAAAGATTAGAATAATGAGGAAAAGATCTTCCACCTCTAAAGATATGGAGTGGACCTCCAAAGATAAATGATCAAAATGCCAGCAAAAAAACATAGAAAAAGCAGAAAACTACCTAAATGAAGCACCTTTTGAATTATTATTTCTTATTTATTTAATTGAGACTCACCGTGGAAGTCAAGCTCTCTTTGGGGCCCCCTGCTGGTCTGTTCCGTACCAAACAGACTTCTAATTTGCTAATATGATGGGCCAACACTTCATTCATGCAAATGTGTAATTTATCGTCATTTATTAACTTAAACGAATAAGGGATCTTCTTTTTATTTATTTTTTTTTATACACAAGCAAGTGGTCTGACTGTATTTTAGTCCCGTCTCTTCAAAACTTTCTGACGTTTCTGTTTCACAAAAAAAAATGTTTTTCTTTCTTGCGCTCCAGTGGGTCGGACAGGGAGCGACAGTGAGTGGAAGCCAAGGAGGATCTACCAACTCTCTGAAGACGCCACCGCCACCGTCACCATGATCACATGCACCAGTACAAAAAGATCCAATGTCTCAGGATGGGAAGAGATGCAAGACTCATCAACTGATAATCCTGTTTGGAAGTTAGGACATATAAGGTGTTGACTAACAGTAGCATCATCAGCTGTAGGCCAGTACCAAAGCTGATTTGTCAATAGATTGAAGTAAGTTTCAATGTGCAGAGACCACAGAAAAGGCTTATTCCACTTGTCTACATCCTTTTGTGTCCTCACAAACTAAACTAAAAAAAAATAAAAAATAAAAAAAAACACTTAACATTCCAACTGAACCACCAGAATGCTCTTATTTGTCATACCAATCTGTTACTGATAGTACTAACAAGATGAAATTATTTAATTATTCCAGTGTTTTGTTTTTCTCGCTTTTTCCTAAGCTTGTCGATGTTTGTGGACTAAAATGATTTACTTTTAGGCAAATGTGTTTCGGCTTAAACTCTTGATTTGTGTGAGTGGCCTGTTATAGACAAAGTGTTTGCTTTATGACAAAAGATAAGTTAGAATTTAATAAGAACTTTCTTGTTTAGATAACGGAACTTTTATATTTCTTTATCTGTTGTGAGGAGTTGTCAAAGTTTAACATGCACTGTATGTTGTCAGTACTGGCGGAAATGAACAAAGGGGGTTGTACTGCAAGCTTTGGTTGTACCCCAGTGGAAGACCTTCCTGCAGAGCAATTCTTGTTATGATGTTTTGCAAAAAGACTGTAAATGGCAGAGAAAAATATTGTTTTTGTTTTTGTGCATGTTAAATTGTCATTATTTGTTAACAAGATGTTGTCAAAATAAAGCAAAGAAAATTTTGAGAGTTGTCCTCAGTTGTTCCTGTGGAGCAAATGCCACACATTGTCTTAGGCAAACAAATTTTCTCTTTGAATTTTTTTTTTGTCTGTCTGTGTGTGTCATCAATAAATCTCCCCTAACACTGGATGAAGATCACCCCACAGTCTCCAGGACTGATGATTCTGAATTGCAGCAAATTTGGAAAATCTCGGTTCAAGCTAACGACATTTCACTACTGCTTGGTTATTTAGACTCACCTCATAATTTTTTTTTTTTTTTTTTTTTTTCTGTAGTTTTCCAAGCCATTCAAGTCCAGGGCCAATTTCTTCATAAGACAGTGAGCTATAAAAATGGAAAAATAAAATAAGAATAAAAAGACATAAAACACATATTAAAACAAAGCAGAACAGAAATATGTGTCTTTAAAAGAGAATCAAAAACAGGAAGTGAAAATGCATGCGTGGTCTTTCGAAGTTTTAGAGTCAAGTATGAAAAGCTCCAGTCTCCTCCAAGTTTCTATCTAATTTCTGGGACAAGTAAAAATAACTGGCTTGTTGCTATAAAGAGCTACAGCAATTCACTTTTAAATGAACTGTGGATGCAATGGGTAGCAATGTTGTCTAAATGTTAATTTCGCATATAGAAATGTGAACACAAGCTCGCCGGGTGTAGTGTTAGGTAAGCATTCGACTTTTTGGTTGCCGTCTCCTGCTTTATCAAAGAATTTTCACCTTGAATATCCATCCACCGATGCCGACAGAAGCAGTGAAGTTGTGGATTGTGAAAATTCTAGAATTAGTTTTAAGGCAGTCCACAGAGTTGAGGTGAACAGCAGAGCAGAATGACAATTATCTCTGAATTTGATGCTTTAATAGACCCCTCTCAGATTTCACTCAGTCATTATATCCAATTTTCATGTAGCAAAATATCTCTTAAGCTTTCTAATGAATACAACATGAATGGGGGGAAAGTCTTTTTATGCTGCTTCTTTTGCTGGGTTTTATGGGACTTTGCTGATGCCTCATTAATATTACGTCATATTTTCCTCAAAGCTCCACTAATATTGGTCAGCATATGCCTTTCAGAGTAATGCATACAGATTTTTTTATTATTATTTTTTTTTAATCTACCACTACCTTTGGTCTGTGCAGAAAAAAAGAAGCTCCAGATAGTGAACCCCACATCGGAGCTTGACCTGAGGCTACTGTAGCATTGACATTTTGAAGATGTCAGCCAGACTCGCTCATCTATAACATCAGTGTGCTGCAGTTGACACATAATTGAGCATCTTTCTCTTACATCTAAGGCTGTAATGGTTTTTCTGTGTTATCATACAAAATGACCCAAATGAAAGTTTTTAAATCAAATCTATTTATTTCAATAAAAAATTCTCAGTTCCCAAAAAGGAACCATTGTGAAGATTGCTCAAAAAAAATAACAGATTTCTTCAACAAATATCTGGCTGTCTCTGCGTTTGTTGTTGTTGCTGTTGTTTTTTTGCACAATTTTGTATTCTAAATGTTGCCACACGCACAAGCTATGAAGAGAAACTGATTTGTTTAGTTTGATAAAACCTATGCAATTGTGCAAAAAGACAAATGTCAGCATAAGGTATATGACTTGATGCCAGTCTTTTCAACCATAACTTAAAACATGTCCTGCAGACTGTTCTGAAATATCTCACAGTTTCTGCTAAAAATAAGACATGGAGCTGTTACTTGAGGAAAGGGAGAAAAAGGGAGGCCTGTGTGCATTGATTGGATGAGAGGTCATGCTTCCTTAGTCTTGATCTTTAAACTGGAACCTGAATTTTAATCAGGTTGGGCTTCCATCGCATGCTGCCACGGTGAAAGACCCAGGTAAGAAGCGAACCAGCTCTGCGACGCTGAAAATCCCAACTGACCTCAATAAATCACTAATCAGCAAAGGCCCGAGGCAGGCAGTAGAGATCTCTCAGTGAAAGCACAAACACGTCATAAAGTGAACACACAACTTGTTAAATCAATGAAACTCAATTGATTTTTATGTTAGATTTATCATGAGCCATGCAGACTTTTATGCCATTATGCCATAAAAGGTATAAAAAGACCTTCTATTTTCAACAAGTTTGCTGACCCAGTCAGTCATATATAGAGACATATATATATTTGTAACATCTGCAAATTACAAAAGAGAGTAAGCACTGCATTTAACAAACTGTGTCAGCAAACTTGTTGAAAATAAACGGTATGCTTACAGGTTATAGAAAGATGAGAGCACTCCACTGACTTTAAATTGAGAGGCCACCTGTGACAATTGGAACTCATAAAAAACCTTCACAGGACAATGCAGAGTAGGAAGATTTAGTACAAAAACCATCAGCCATGCATTTCTTGTCTGATTTTTATTCATGTGGATCCTCTTTTCAGTCCACAGAAATGATTTGTGCCAGGTCTGGGTTTTCTCTTCAGTTAGTAAGAGATGTGCTGAGGTGACACTCTTCAATTTGACCTGTAATAACTTTTATTGTCTGTTATGTGGTGCTTTTGAATGCCCTTGACAAAAAACAAACCAACAAGAACTACAGCAAGAAGAAATTGCAGTCCTTTGAGAAACTTTCCCATGTTTTGTTTTGTTTTTTTTTTTCCAGGAATAAAACTTTTAGATAACACAGAACAGGAGAATTCACATTATAAAGAAACAACCACGTGGAATCCAACAGATCCCTTCCTTCCTTCACTAGATGTCCTCAGGGAGCAGGATAGGAGTAGAGCCTCCCTGAACTTCTCCCACATACCTGCAAGTCATCTTCTTTCATTAGGTGGCGCATAAGAAGAGCCGGTGGCCGATCCTCCAACAGCAGAGTGTTTGCCTAAGTGGTAACTCCAGCCCCCCAGAGCCTCAGGTCCTTGTCTGAAGTCTTTTGAGTTTTGCCGTACATGGTACGCTGCTACTCAGGATTCCATCCAGATTGTGGATCCCTTCCTCTGGTTCGGAGGGATCCCCTACAGCGGTCCCGCCCCTGCGGCTGGTCCCAGCTCCACCGTTCTTCCTCTTGTTCCCACGTCGCCCCTCCCCAGCACTAAGCTGCATGCCAGCCTCCCGGTGTGGGTTTTGTTTCAGTCCTGGGCACCTGCATTGACACGCTTGATTGTAAATAAAGCGAAAGTACTGTTCTGATCTCCAGATGATGTTTCTGCATGTGGTTTAAACAGATTTCCAAAAGCATGACAGAATCTTAATTAAGTCTTCAGTTGTTGATTGCTTTTCAGCTTCAAAGCAGCAAAGCGATTGTAATTCCATCACAGAATGCCAATGGTATTCATGCTCTCCATCTCAATGTATGGCCTCCCATTTTTTTGATATCCCACAAATCAGACTGAGTATTTTATCTCTATTCTCTCATGTGGGCTTAGACTGGTGTGCACATTAGTGTGGACTTTCAGGGTTGTGTGTCATGTTCTCATATCGCATATTTCTTTGTTTTAAAGGTCAATACTGATCTCAGAAACACCTAGTAAAAAAAACAAACACCTCCCATGAACAATTTCTTAAAACATGTTTTTCCATAAACTCGTCCCTCCACGTTTGTTTAAGACAGACCACGTTTTAATACAGTATCGTGCTGCATAAGACAAGGGGCTGCATATAGGAAATTTGAGACACTCATCATTAAATGTTCCAGTTGTGTTTTGGTTTGATGTTCATTCTGCTTATGCAGACATGTAGGTGTTCCACTTGGGCCCAATTTGATTTTTCTCCCACACACGGATGCTTTGAGCTGTTTATCTCCCTGTTCCCATTTTGACATATAATATTTTCATTTCCTTAGAGACCTGTTTATTTAGCTCTACGCGACCATTTACTGACACGAGACAGGAGATTCTACACTCAGCTGTGAAGACCCTTGCATTCAAACTTTTGGGTTTACATAAAATACAGGATTTCAAGAGACCTTTTTGAGACCTGTTTGTTTGTCCATGGATGTACTGTATCTACTAATCACATGATCAGTTTGGTTTAAGACCTTTCACTGATCAAAAATATCAATCAAAACCAAGTGTTAATTTGCATTGTGGATAAAAATTAAAACTGTCCTGTATGGCATTTGTACATTCTTCTTCTGCATTGTGCATTTTCTCTGGGCTCCCCAGCTTCCTTCCACAGTCCAAAAATACAATTGTTAGGTAAATAAACAGGCTCTAAACAGTCCTTAGAACTGTGAGTGTGTCTCTGTGTATCTCTATCTGTGCACAAATAATTCATTTATTTCAATTTTTGTTAAACGTATGCCAGTTTTGCCACAAGTACAAGTCAGTGAGCGCAGCTTCACAAATCTGTTGCTCAATATGTGTGACTTCAGATCCACGTTTTCCAAGTTGTTTGTATAACAACCCAGCTGTTAGCGGGAGGGGAGAGAGTGTGGGAGCGTTGTCAAGGCAACATATTCAGCCAATCATAGTGAGTGCTCTAGTTTGGCCTGGTTTTTCATTCAGCCTTTTTACACAGTATTAAATGGCAAACAAAACTGAGGCAAGCTATTTTGACAAAACACTTTCTTAATTTTTGCTTCTTCTGCTTTTGATTAAAAAAAAAAAACAGGTAACACATCAACGGCACTCCATCCAGCTCATTACAAGTAATGTATTTTAATTTTTTTTCATCTTGGGTTGTTTAAAGCTGTTTTGGGGTTTCATTTATTGATCCTAGTCTCATTATTCTGTATTCCTCAGTCTCCTTCTTCGATTAGATTAGCTTTGTTGCTGTTGTCTCTAGTTTAGTCCTTTCTTAGTGATTCTAATTTACAATGTTTGTTTCTTGGGTCTAGTTATTTAAAGTTAGTCTCGTTTTATGATATCTTGTCAGTACAAAGTGTTCACAACTTTTTTAGGGCCCCTGCGTTAAAAAATGTTTCGGATGAGATTACGTTAAAAATGCACTGTCCACGCTACTTCAGGTTGCTCCTTACTTTTTTGAGAGATTTTATTGTTCAGAAGTTCTTATGAGCAGAAGTTATTTTGACTCCTGTATGAAATTTTCTTTCTGTTTCCCAAATGTACATGTCTGCTATGTAGTATGGGTAAGATACTCATTTATACTTTAAAAATAAACTGAAATATCCATTTAGAAATAGGGTACAAGCCACTAATTATGAGTGAACAATAGCCTGCTCCGAAGGGAAGCTAATTATAGAAAGTTGGGTAAATGATGCCCCATTTTAACATCCTCATCAACATGGAAACTGTCAACGCGCAGAATTGTGTGTTTTTGATCTCTAAAAAAAAAATAAAAAAAAAAAAAAAACAGCATAAAAGGGGCTTGGAGGTGGTACTGGGATCATCCCACCAGTAAGTAGAAGCAAAGTAAGAGCAAGTTGAAAGAGCTGCAAACGAGGTCACTTAGTGAGCAACTACTTCATCCCCCAGCGGGACTCTGAGCATCAGCTGCGATGCACACAAACATGTGTATGCGCACACTGATTCACATACTGTAATTGCTCAGGCATGCTAATGGTACCACTATCGAGATCTATTTTCTTCTTCCTGTCAGTGAGCAGTGAGTTACTGACTTGTTTGTGATCTTTGTGGGACAAAAAAATGCCAAGTACTGTGCCATGTTCAAAATGCTGTGCGACTAAACAAACATTTAAACTTGACAGGAGATAATGGGCGTTGTCCATCCTTCGTTATTTAGCAGAAAATAAAAATGTTATTTTTAAATGAATGTTTTGGTGTTTTTACATTATTTTATTGTATTTAGTTTTCAACTTTCATCATTACGCTAATATAAAATAAAAATCTATTCTACCTGTTTGGTTGTATGATTTTATGTCAGCTGTATCTTATGCTTAAACTGCCTTGCACAGCCAATTTTTTTTTAATTACAGCAAAATCTCTTGCTCACTACTTGAAAAACTCTACCACAGCCCATGTTTGGGCAGATTTAATAAATCTGGATTCTTTCCAAACAACCTAAGTGCTTCTTTTTTTCCACTCTTTACAGTAACCTTCACCAACATTTGTAAAGGTAGGCTTTTGGATGTAATTGTGATGGATGCTTAGAGGATGAAAAGAGGAAACATATAAACAGGAGCAGGAAGCTGAGACAGTGAGGAAAGACTGGAGGCTCATTCTTATTCCCTAAAGGATGTTAATGTTACCTATTGTTAAAAAATGCCATGCATTGCTTTGATAGATGGACAAAATAAATAACACACTATTGTGATTTCTGAAAAGTCTGGCCAAAAGTAGGAACTCATGGGTATTTGGTAGTTTCTTGCTTTCATTTTTATCTGTGAGTTTTAACTTCTCTCTCTTCAAATTACTGTTTTATTGTGAGTTTTAGATTTTTTTTTTTTCCTTTCACCCACAGCATGCCTGTACCTGCCTTATCTTTCTCTGTTGTGACAGCCTGTCAATCTGCTTCGATTCACAACTGTTGCCTATTATCTGATTGTCATGACCTGCAACCACTGCCAGTCTCCATTCTTCCTCTGTGTATTTATAACTCTCCAGTTTTATTGTTCTTTGTTGGATCCTCTGTTATTCTGCTCCTTTTATTTTGGTTCCCATATGGCTTCTTTGTATATATTTTCAGTTCTCTGTTAAGCTCTTCATTGTTGCACATTTGTCTCTGTCCTACTGCTTTTGGGTTCTCCACTTGATGCCAACATGACAAATTACATCAAATCCATCCAGATTAAGTAATTCTTAATAGTTTCATGGAGAACAAAATGTTCATAGCAAACTAATATTCTTCTAAATTTTTCCGGTGCATGTAAGTTGAACATAAAAGTAAGAAGATATGCGGTTTTGACAAACCTAAAAATCCAACAAATTACCAACATAAATCGAAGACATTTTTTAAAACATTTGTGGAATTGCAGTCATGCTCACAAATACATTCAATTTGGATTACAGATTATCCACATTATGCTAACACTTGAACATTTTGGACTTAACTTGAAGGGGGTCCACCTTAAAATGTCATGAAATATGGACAACCCTTTTCTTCTTGTTTACCCAAGAAGGTGGGAAAGCTTTCCACTTTCACTGAGTGAGCCCTGATGTCTGCCCTGGAGCACCACAGCTTATGGCTTCATTTACCTTAATTTCTGTTCCACTAAAATGTGGATTTTTAATCAGGCACCTTCTCTTAAATGAGCAAACGCTTTGGTTAGATCCATACATACAAATCTGTGAACAACTATGTTCCCAACGCTGATGCTTGGTGGGATAAACTGGGGGGAAAAAAGTGTTACAACTTAGCTGTGATACATCTGCAGCCACCTTCAGCTTTAAATGCCTCAGCTGTCTTTAACTTTGCAGGCCTTTTCAGGCTGGATCAATCTTCTTTGCATCATGATGTTGAGTTGGTAGTTTATGCTTTCGCAAATGGAATCTGCAAACAGGACTGCAGACCACTTAACATATAAATGCATATAAAACATATAAATTTACAAAGCCAAAAAAAAACTTCTTTTCAGGATGTAAAGAAAAGTTTGGTTGAAGCTAAATGTCAGGACAAACATTAAACAAACAATTGCGCTTCAGCTGGAGGAATTAATGCGTAGAATAACGATAAGTCAAAATGGTGTTTTTTTTTATGCTTCAAATGAAAACATGCAAAAAATCATCAGCTAAACAAATGAAACAAGACTTGATTATATTATTTTATGTGTCTACAGACTCAGCAAGAATTCCTTGCAGATACATTTTAGAAAAAAAATGCAGGAAGAAATCTGCTTTCATTCTCAGAACGCTGTATTTAAAAAAAAAAAGAGTCAAGGTAAGAAATAACCCGTATGCTTCCATCAAAGCTTTTTCTGGTCTACACTTTGTGTTCATGCTACTGACAGGGATTCAGATTCTGCTTATTGTCTTCTCATCTAAACCCTCGCCTAAACGGACAGTCGATGTGTGAGGACTCTGCATTCTAATAAACAAGTGAAAAATCAACTCATGACATTCTGTGTTCTTTAGTACAGAACATCAGTTCTGTACTTTAGCATCTCATGAGTTGATTTTGCTCATCTAAAAAAAATCATGTCCCTGTCTGGACATGAAGTCCAGACTTTATGAATCTCCTTTAAAACTGACCTAGACTTGTACTTTATTGATCCCTGGCATAAAGAACCAAATGTTTTAACATAATCTCACTATTCTTACAGTTTTCTTTTAATACCTTCCTATATACAGATCAATACTTAGCTCTCTGAAGAACTGCTGATCCCAGGGGTCATATGGTTTTTTCTTTCCCCTTAGCACCCCAGACAAAAGCCCTGGTCCCTGGTGGGGTACGTCAGTATGCAGAGTAGATAATACAAAGAAGAAAACCTTCAAAAGGCTTCGGAGGATTTATTTGCGTTTTATAGGCAGAGTATGTATACAAAACTTACATTCTTTCAGGTTTTGTCCAACAGGGCCCAACATCCTGCTAAGGATGTACAGGGCTGTTCAGGACTGCCACCTTGTGGGAAGAACATGCTATAACATGTGGAAATATTTGTGTAATAACTTTCCAAAAAGCATTATGTGATGGCGCAGTATTTTTATCTAGTACATTGCCTTTAAGAAGTATTCACCCTCTTGTCTAATTTTATTGCTTTTACAATTCATGGACAAAAACACCCCAAAACCTTTAATGTCAAAGTGAAAATTGATTTTCAGAAAATAGTGACGGTAAATAAAAATATTGAATACAAAATAGTGATTGCACAATTAATTAAGGTAAATGACCTAATTCAACAGACGTGAAGCTGTACACAACAGATGAGCTCGTAGTTCAACAATGAGTGGACTGGAGACCAGCTAAGTATGTCTGGCTGCCATTAAAGCATTAAGACAAAATAACACTCACAGAAATTCAGAGAAATGGTTTTTGAAAAGTCAGAGGATGAAAACAAAAAATATCTTAGACACCAAGCATCCCTTGAAATTCAGTTAAATCCATTACTGAGCAATTGAAAAATATGACGCATGTAAATTTGCCTGGATCAAACTGTCCTTGCAAATTGAGTACCTATTGTAAAAGAAGGAGTTTAGGAAAGAAGGAGTTTAGTGAACGACGCCACCACGACACCAGACCACACTAAGAGTTACAGGCTTCAGCAGCCAAGCTGTAAGAAACATACAACACATTGCACAAGCAGGGATCCCCACTGTGAATCACAGTGGTAGCAGCATTGAGGTGGTAGCATCATGCTGGAGTGCTCCAGTCAAAGGCCAGACCTCAATCTCAGAGAATCGGTGGCAGGACTTGAAAAGGCCTGTGCAAATCCACAATATTCAGTACTTTTTATAGGCACTGTGTGGTTTTCAGAATTTCAAAAGATTCCTGTAACATGTGCGTTCGGGGGGCTGAAGGGTTTAAATATTGAATATGGTGGCAATGTTGTCAGGAAGTCTTCCACGTATTCACAACATCCACAGAGGAACATTTCCATGAGGCCTGACTTGCCTGCTAGGGAGCTGCTACAAAGTGCCTCTGTTCTCTCTTAACATGAAAGCATGTCTAATGGTTTCCCTTATTGTTGAGCTGAAATAACGTCCCCACAACACAAACTGAAGCACAACATCATTCACTATTGATCATTGCTGCATAAAATGCTGTCATACTTTGCTCAGTTTTCATTATTCATGTCTCTTAATGTCTCTTTGTGTTGAACAGTTGAGTTCATTTGGCAGTTTAAGTAAAGAGTCGCTACATCTAAGACTTTTAAAGGTTTATTGGGTTTGCAAGACAGAAGAGGTTTTATCAAGATACATTAATCTGTCAAAACAATATGACCACCTGCTTCTTACTGAGTAGATGCTCACGTTGCTGAAAACTGAACTGTCACCATTTAGAGTAGGGAACAAGGAAGTCTGTCAGAAGTTTAAATCCTCTTAATCCAGACGATTTAAACTTCTGGGTTTAAACATTGGAACTGTTCCTTCTCTGTACAGAACAAACATACAGCTTGGAGAATGTCAATAACAAGAATTGGCTGTTCACATGTGAAGTTAGTCTAAATTATACATTTATGTCTTATGAATACACCATCCTTACTAATGTGTTGTTAAATAGTGGGGTGCAAACCAATTATACGTTTTGTGTATGAGATTTGTTTTTTGTTTTTCTGGTGTCAATAAGGTTCTGTTACGGGTCCGGCTGGATATTTCACTACTCTTCATGTCAGAATTGGTATAATAATAATAATAATTAATAGTAATAAATAATAATAATAATAATAATAATAATAGTAGACCAAGATAATTTTTTTGTTTTTTACAAATTTTGACTATTACTAAACGTGTGGGAATTTACATTCTTGTGTCTCCATCTAGTGGACAAAAACTGAAATTTCATGTTTTTGTTTTTTAAACTTAGAACCAGTACAGGTGCTCAAGTCAAGTCCTCTAATCATGAATGAGACACATGAAAGAGGATTTATATGCTTTCTGTATCATAAAAAATAAAATAGAGTGAGAATGTTGTCATGTTTCATGCCATCAGAGAATAATGTTGCCTATTTGTTTTGTACAGTTATGTTATATTTGATAAATAAAAAGTAGAAAACTGTGTTTAAAACTGAAATGCCCTCCACACGCATTTCTTGTGTTGCAAAGCAAAGTTTTGTCCATATTCATTTTAGTATAATAAGAAATATTTCAGTAACATCCACCTTTATACACAGTTTAATGTAGTACTGCTGTGACACATTACAACACAATCTGTAGTTACATCTCTTCTCCAAAGATCAGGGGGGGAAAAAAAAAAATCTGCTTATTGTTACTCTTTTAATCAAATTTATATTTATAAAAAAAAACATTTGCTGCACAATATTCTGTCCTGCTTGTGTATTTCACATAAGGTGAGTGAGAAATATCAGAATAACATAAACTTCAGGAAAAAGACCACCTAAAAGACACTTCTGAAGAAAAAAAAGAAAATCCCATTCTGGCTTTGCAACTTTTTGCTGGTTTTTTTTTTAAAAAGATGCTGAACAAACAGAAATAATTTCAAAACTCCAAACTGACCTAAAAAAAAGGAAAAGTTTATTGTGGTTTGATGTAAAACAGAAATGGGAGGGGGTGAAATAGGTTATGTGTCATTTCAAACAGTGGGTGCAAAATATCTGGTTTCAAGCGGATTACAAAGCAAACTTTCATCTAAATTTGGTTTTACCAGCAAAAATAATTCTTGTTTGATTTTAAATATAAGAATAAAATTTTGTTTTCATGATCGCTAAACTCAAATAAGATGAAATACCAATTATTTTGGGAACTAAAAAGTGAATGACTGATTTTAGAAATAAAAGCCCCTTTTTTGTATACAATTCTACATTTGTATTTATGAAAAGGATGATATTGCACTCGGTTTTTTTTTTGTGGTTTTTTTTCTAATTTTGATAATACACCTTATTGAACTAAGTTAATGCTGAAAGTAATCTTAGATAAAAAAAAAAAAAAAGAAATTCAATAATTGAAAAAATCTTCACATTTACACTTTTATTGTAAAGGCGGTTTCTTACAAAACAGTCATGTGACACATAAATGAACCAAAAAAAAAAAAAAAAAAAAAAAGAGCAAAAGCAACAAAATGATCAGAATTTAAAGAATAGCTACAGAAATCTAACTTTGGTGATGAAAACTAACCTGAATACAAAAAAAAAGGTACAAAAACAAAAAAGAAAATAAGCAAAATAAAAACTATATACGACAAAATCTTCTAGCAGAAGCTCAGATGATGACTGGCTGCATGGTAAGCTGCCCCATATGTTTGAAAAGTGGAACAACTTCCAGATCAAAGCAGCAGATCAGCTCAGTGCGACTCTCCTGGGATCCCATCTAATTCTTCCGTTCAGAACTAACTAAAGCAGATGCAGCCTTTAAATGATCTGTTCTGTGGCAATAAGTACACCTGGAGAAGCATACTAGCGAAAACAAAAAAAATTGCACATGCTAAATCAAAGTTCTGTGATGTTAGCGCAGCTTTTAATGCTACATGAGCTGAAACAACAGATAAACAGCAGTACAGTATATAAAGGACTAATCTGAACAGTATAAAACATTTCCACATAAAGTATTTGTTTATTAGAGAAAGCAGTTTAGTAATTACCTAGCAGTGCCTTTTATAAGTGTGGTTAGATAGATTTACAGTACATTTTGAAGCCCTAAAAGATTTCCTGTTTAAACATCTGTGTCCTGCAAGAAGCCCGGGATATTTTTGTTAAAAAAAAAAAAAAAAAAAAAAAAAAAATCAGATACTTTTGGAGATGAAAAGTAAAAGTTGTTGATAATAAATTATAAAAATACATGATTGTAAGGAAGAGTAACAATCCTTCTTTCACAACTAAATTACTTTTATGCTTTTAAGCATAACAGTAATTTATAGATAACTGAAACCACTGAAATCCCTGGTTTTTCACCGAAACATTTGAAATGAAATGTTTGATAGATTGGGAATCAGTTCTGTCTCCTGTCCTTCTCCATTGTAAATTAGATGGAAAAGTTTGAATCACATTCATGGTTTTAGAGTAAGGTAAAACTTCTACCAGCAGCTATTTTGTTTTTCCGATGCAAGTAAGCAGAACGACTGCTTTCAGATGTTTAGGGAAAAAAAAGGCCAACCAAGTTGATGCTGCGCATTTCACACATAAAAATCACTGCAATAGTGTTACATATGCTGTGTATTAATTAGTATTAAATAACGACTACAAAAATCTAAAAAGGATTTTTGTTGGCCAATAACTTATGTTTCATTGATTTAAAGTACAAATCCATATTTTTGTTTAAATCTCAAAAGAAAAGCTCGATGAAAAATTTTACGCATAATTTGAATTTAAATGTTTGCATGTTGGTATTACTGAGATTTATAAGTGATGTCTTTGTTTAATATGTGATAAACTGTGGCAGCCTGTGAGTATCTTGGACAAGGAAACAGGTGGAAATCATTCATCAAAATATCAGATTTCTGGAGTTACATTTTAAACTTGAACTTTACAAGCATGGTGAAAACAAAAGTATTTCCGTCTTTCATTTCTAGGACAAAACATAACAGGACTGATCTGGCCTTTAACAGCTTCTCCAATTATGCAAATATAACTTAAAGTGTACAAACACCCAATTCATTCTAGACCATCAATTACTGCACAAACGTGAAGAGAAAAAGAAAACGTGTGATAAAAAACATCAAATTTACTTGACAAATGAATCATCAGCGTGATCACTTACTATAAATTCAGGAGTTTTGGCAGCTTGCTCATCTGGGGTATAACTACATACATTTTCTGAGAAGCAATTGTTGATGCCTGCCAAGATAGAAGGTTAAAATACCATTTTAAATTAGTTGAGTCCATCATTCTAGAATTAGAACAACTATTTACAGTTGGAAAACATTTAAGAGAGATAATAGAGACAGTGCCCCAACAACACGCTGTGCAGTGCTTTGAGAAGTGACAGAAACTTGAAGATCATCTCAGTTACAAGTTAAATTTGGTTAAAGAATAATTAGAAAAATTTTGGAAAGAGTTACTGATCAAATCCTCCTTCACCTAAAAATACAATGGCATCATGCTATAGGTTTCTGAACTTGACTCTGAATGAACCGCAGAACTTGTAGAATGATGTCCTTTGGTCATCAACAGAAGAGAGATACCAAACACAGCAGCAAATCTGCAACATTATGAGTGGCCTAGTCCAAGACTAGACATTAGCATGGTTCAGATGCTTTCATTGGACCTTAAAAGAGATGTTTCAGAACAAAATGCCTACAAACTTCAAGTTTGATACAACGCTGAAAGACGAGACGCACAAAAATCCTTCACAATGAAGTGATAAAGTCAGACAAATGACTATTGAGAGTCACGGCAGATAAACGTGCTTCTGCAACCTATTGAATTAAGTGAGTGCTTAGTTTTTCAAATGAAGCTTCTTCCGTTTGACTTCATCTTTGTTGAACGCACAGACCAACATTGTGTTTTTACACTCAAAGTTAGACTTCAAAAGCTTCCGAGAACCTGTAATGACCAAATCATGTATGTTATACTTTGCTAAACACATTGAATAAGGACGACCTTTTCTTTTTTTTTCTTTTTTAACCATGATTGCATAATTTAAAACCAATACTGCAGATGGTGGGAGGGTTGCATGAGTCGGTAATGCTGAGGTTAACAAAGCTGTTAGTTCTCTGAAAGCATTTTTGCAGGACACAGATGTTAGTGTCTAATACTTTCTTTGTGTTCTAAAATCAAAACCCTTCCTGTTTACTAATTTCTACAGCTTCACTAAACACCAAACCTTCTCTTTCTGTACTCCGTTTTCCATCTTCTGAGTTTATCACTTGCTTCCTCTTTCGCCCGTTTCTCTTTTTTTAAAGTTTGAAACTAATCCATTATCATCGCCCTCTCTCCCCTTCTGCCAACACAGAACAAGTTTCTTATTAAATTTTGACATTTCTGATGTTTGCAACACTCCTTTCCTCCCTGCTCAGTAGTAGCAGGAATCATTGTTACAGGCACGGATCTCCCTCCGGTCCTTGCAATTGCCCTTTCCCCTTCTCTTTGCCGTCCTGAAGCGCTCCTGTAAGCCTCCTCCGCAGGGTTTAGTGCACTCAGTCCAGCTGGTCCATGTCTGCATACGGCAACCCGCTGCACCTGAACAAATGAGAAGCAGCAGGGGAGGCAGAAACAAAGTAAGAAACCGTCATTCAGAAGTAATCAGCAAAACGCATGGATGACTCTCTGTTGTACAACACAGTGCATGCATGTCGCAAAAAAAAAAAAATAGAAAACACTTATGTCCACATAGTTGTGAATCAATGTGATTTTAAATAGATGAGATGCAATTAAACTATCCGAATACTTTTGTTTCTCTTAGTCAGTTGTTGAAGCGTTGACTTTAACAACTGAAGTATATCTAATCGGGTGTCTTGGCTCAGTGTTGACATTTTAACAGGGCAAAAACAGTAAATTGTTTTGTTAGAGTGTATGGAAAATAGCTTTTTTTAGTTAATGTGTTGTATAAACGCTGTATATCAGCTTTCATCCAGTTCCCTTCATGGTACATCTACTTACCCGATCCCTTGGCCTTACTTCCACCTCCCCCTTTTGTGCGGCACTTCCTGATCTTGCATTTCTTCCGCTGGATGGTCTCAGGACAAGAGCTGCCCCCGAACTGCGGCTCCAGTTTGATCATTCGAGTGCGAATTGTGTGTCCTTTGCCGCAGGACTTGTTGCACTCCGACCACTCCGACCACTCTGAGACCATGCAGTCCACCGCTGGATGATAGGACGACAGGAACAATTTAAGGTAAAGGCATAAAGAGAAAGAAAAATCAAAAGAAAAGGAATAAATAAGCTTTTTTTTATGTTACAACCCAAACAACTTATATTATTTTTTGGGATTTCATGTGGTAGACCAGCAGGAAGCAGTGCTTGATTCTGAAAACATGCGCCATGTTTTCAGAATTTAAATTGTTTTCAACATTCTCATCTACATACTTTGCAGAACCACTGCACATTGCAAACACAGCTGCAGGTCTTCTGGGGAAGCTTCTACCAGCTTTGTACATTTACAAACTAAAATTCTAGTTGAAGCAAACCTAGACAGAGGGTCTGTAAACCTTAACTTTTACAAGGTCGTTGTCTTTCGTAAAAGATTAACCTCGACCCCAATCTTTAGTCTTTTATAACAACTAGCAGGCTATCTCCAAGATTGCGGCAGTTCGCCAGATCCATTTTCCCATCAATTCAAATCAGCTTTCCAGCCAGTGCTAAAGAAAAACATCCTCACAGCATCACCAATTTTCACAGTGGGGACGATGTGTTACGGGTAATCTTCTGTGATGGTATTTGATCACACATAGCGCAAATATTGAATATGTCCAATTTTGGTCTCGTCTGACCAGAGAACCTTCCTCCACATGTTTGCTGTGTCAGCCACATGGCTTGTGCAGCAAACAGAATTTCTATGCCTTTCTTCTTGCAGCGCCTCCCTAAAGGAAAAAAATAAAATAAAATACAGAGAGTGCAACTAGTAGGATTATCTTGTTTGCATATTCTCCCAACTGAGCTGTGGATCTCTGAAACTCCTTCAGAGGTACCATGAGCTTCTTTGGATCTTCTCTGATAATCCTGTCCTGGTCCAACCTGTCAGTTTAGATGGGCAACCATGTCTTCTTAAGTTTGCAGTTGTGCTACACTCTTTCCACTTTCAGATAATAGATTGAGCAATTCTTCCAGAGACATGCGGAGATAGTGTTTTATAACCCAATTCTGATTTAAACTTTTACTCATCATCTTATACACATCTTTTATCCTCCTTGGTTTTCACAATGCACAGTGGTCTCTCTACTAAGCTTCTTCAAACCTCCTAAGTACACCCGGATCAATAATACAAGTAATCTACTTTTACTTATTTTGTATGAGTAAATCATGAGCAAACCATAGATTTTTGTTGGTCTGTCACACAAAATCCTAATCAAAAACGACTGAAGTCTGTGTGTGTCATGTTCCAAAATGAGAACAAGTTCAAGCTTATGATAACTTTATCAAGGCACTGAGCATGTGACACATTTTGCTTGGGCACAAACTGTGCAGAGCTCCTGGGAGACTGACTCCTTAAACAGGGATGAATATTTAGGGGGATCTTAAGCAGAATGCTTTCTACCATTTATGAGACTGAGTTTGATACCGCAAACCCAATAGATAATTTTGTTTTATGAAACTTGCACATTCACAGCTAACTTTTCAAACAGCCTTTCTGCAAAGCCAGGGCTTGTGAAGATTTACCATCACATTGGACAGATCAGCACACAGCAGAATATCTGCTCCCATTGACGCTGCACCTTCCTGTCCAGAAACAACAGAACATGAAAACAAGTATTTCATGCTTCACTATCCATTTTTAAGACAAGAGAGATGACCAGGAGACGCTTATGTTAGATGGCTTTTGTTCTGTTGCAATGTGCAAATGAGTCCCAGTTACAAAACTCATACCAATATTACCAAAAAACAATGTGCAATGACACATGCTTTGCATATGTTGCTGTTTTAACCATCAAACTCATATCTGGTTAAACTCATTTGTCCTTTGAGATCAAAGGTGGGCAACATTTTTCCACTGGTTTGTTTTGTTTCAACTTGAGGAAATAAAAGGTCACAAACTAAAATCAAACATGGAGTAATCTTTGTGAAACAGCGAAAACATATCTTCATGGAAGTGCATGTTGCAGAGGAAGAGTATGTAGTCTGAGAATGGTTGTGTGTAGTTAGAAAATGATGACCGGCATAAACTAAGCTGCAAAGAAGCTTAACGAAGAGACGTGATAGCCCCCTCCATTGATTGTAACCCTCCAGTCCGCCCAAAAAAGACTGATTTTCTCAGGAGGACATATGTTGTGGCAGCGTTGTTATCTTTCTATTAAGAAGAAAAACTGAAATACTAATTTAGTTTTAAAGCCATTTGTTTTTAACAGGAAAATGGACCCAAATGCTTTTGTGTTGCATCCAAATATCCTTATGAATGATGTCTTTCAATGTTTTGTTTCTGCCTACACAAAGTATGAATGCTTGTAGGCAGACATTTGACCCAGCAGGAATTCCCGACTGCAGATACGAGTCTTGTTTAGGTAACAAGATTGTCATTGCTGCAGCAAGAGTGTCTGAATCGCATATCATGAAAATAAGTATATATTGCTACTGTACATCACAGAACTCAAGGCAACAAATCTTTAAATATGCTCAAAAGGCTGAGACTGTGTTAAATTGAGACAAAGCTTTCTAGTAACAAAAGTGAATAAAGAAGCTATTTGTTGCTTCTTTACAGTAACATCAACAATAATCAGAGTTATTATTATTTATTATTATTACTATTACCACTTGCTGCAGTTCTCTTCTTGACAAGAGTCACGTTTGATCAAATAAGACCAGTCTGCAGCAGAGTGGTCACAAGTTGATGAGCCAGAACAGGAGCTGCATGACTAAACTATAATCTGAACAGATTCGATTTTACCAACATAAAACTTTTTAAAACAGATACATCCAAAATTCTTATAAAAACTAAATCTAATCAAGGTTGCTCTTTTTGTCTTTTTATGACAAGTATTTTCTCTGCAGTGGTCTCACATGGACTCACCACCACAATGTCACATTAGATGATGCTGCCAGTATTTGGGCAGGAAAACTATGAAGAGAACCAATGAGATGTAACCTTATGCAGTCAATTAAGAATATTAAAAAAGTGAAACTCCTGAACTAATGAAAATATTATGAATGTGACTAATTCTCAGAAACTCACACATAAAAAAAAATGTTGAATGTTCTGAAAATGTGACTCATTTTGTTAAGCAAGAAATTAGAGGGGGAAAAAAAAGTTAAATTTGTGTCATTTTTCTTTATCTTTACAATAAGGACAAAGTTCAGATAGATCCATGAGCTCCTTAGTTAAAACTAAGCATTTTACCTGACTATATATTAAACCACAGTGAAGAACGACAAAACTGCACATGATAAAGAAGTAGACATATCCTGCACCAGTGAGGTTCATGACTGGTGAGGCACCAACTCATCTGGAGTCGCATATATAAATCCCAAACAGAAGCTTATTGTTCACCTTTGACCTTAATCTAAACATTTAGTTGATTTAATTATATTTTAATGAACTCCAGACATATAAATATATGTCTGTCTTAATGGAGATGATCACCACAGAAGAGAGTTGGTCCTATTTTGACTATATTTTTGGTCTTTTCAATCATCAAGAGAGAAACATGCAGGGACCCATCGGCACCCTCTGCCTCTCTGGGACTCGACATCGCCCTCTATCAGTAACGCAGAGTACTTTTTGCCTCAATCTGTGCATTTTCACTGTGCATTTGTGACCAATCAGAAAGACTAAATATCCGACACACTTTCATTAAATGTTAGATATACTGTGAAACTTTATGTGTCGCACATGTGTAAACAAACATGTACATTGGCAATATAAAGAGCGACAGAAATGGCAGGATCATTCAATGTCTGCAGAGAGGAGGCACAGTTTCTCATTGCTTCACCTTGCCTTTCTCTCATATATTTGAAAAGCAATGCATAAATTCATCTGTTCTGACCATGAAATGTTGAAATTGTAGAGAAAGCAAATTTATAGACTCGTCATCTGGAGAAATTGATTTTCTCTTATCACTGTTAATTTACTTGTCATGTTGACAAGTGAGGCCGCCTCACATGCCTCTGCTCACTGCACGTCACTGTCCTGAACTGAAGGGAAGAGTTTAAAATTCAAGAACTCACGGCATTCAGGCAACATGCATTTCTCGGTTTGCTCCAGCTCCTCGGTGCACTCAGCAGGATCCGACTTCAGCATCCTCTGACGGTTTCGAACTCCCCGGCCGCACGTCACACTGCACTCACTCCAATCCGACCAGGGTGACAGCATGCAGGGGATAGTGTCTGTACACGCACAAACACACAGTTACAATCTGAAATGTATGTTTCTGTTTTGTCTTTTTACCATAAAAATAAACAGAACCAAAACAGCACAAAGATGTGGCATTGAATAATCTGAAGGTGACCGGTCAAAAGCATTTATGCCCTCTGGTCTTACGTTTTGCTTGAGGAACTATTAACAGTCTTTGGCTAGAACTAATAAAAGTAAGAATAACTGTAAGCTCACGGCATTCTGGCATCATGCACTTCTCCACTTCGGCCACCTCGGTTTTACACATGGATCCATCTATAGGAGGCATCTTCACCATGCGCTCACGTCTTCTCATGCCAACACCGCAGGTGATGCTGCAGGGGTCCCACTCTCCCCACTCTGTCACCACACAGCTGCTGGGAGCTGTGGGGAGCAAAAAGAAAATAAAACAGAAAAAAAAACAAAGCTAAACTAGAACTTCCAAATTGAACACTTTTTTCTTAATCGTAAAATAATGAAATGCTCACTCTTTTTGTTTACTTTTTAAATTTTTAGCTTGCATATGTTCTAAATGGACTATGAGCTATCAGGAAACAGAGAGGAGCTGTTCAGCGCTACATCACTGTGACATTAATGCAACCTTTGATCCATTTTTTACTTATTTTGATCTAATTTGCTTCATATACATCTTTGCACACAGTGATACAAGCACTGCATCACTCAAGGCAGACTCACAGCATTCGTCGTTGACAACACATTTCTCAGTCTCCTCGGTTTGAAGCTGACAGAGCGAACCGTCCTCAGGATACTGTTTGACGTATCGCTCTCTGGACCTCATCCCCATCCCACAGGAAACACTGCAAGCAGACCAGCTGATCCACTCCGACATCATGCATGTTGAAGGCTCTGTCCACCAGAATAAGAAACAGATACTTTTTGAAGTGCATGATATTTTTTTCTCTTTGCATTTGACAAAGAGAAATGTGTGTGTTCTGAGCTCAGAGACTCCAACAAACATGAACAGAAATGTGTTACAAACGCAAATTTATATTTCTCAAAATTCTTACATCAACAGCAGACAAGTCATGAAAAAACATCTTCTTGACAAGTTTTTTTTTCTTCTTCTGATTCTACAACTTGAGATTAAAATGTACTGATTATTAATGCCAACAGTATGAAACTAATGAATGGCTTTTCTTGATATCATAAAAATGTGGTCCCCCCCAAAAAAATTACATTTGCTAAGCGTTCTTTTTAGTTCAAAGTAAGTTAATAGTCATCTAAATTTTATCATGGATATCAATTTTTAACATCCACAAAACAACTTTAAAATTTATTAGACAAAATTTGCAAATGGAAGCTAAATTAAAGAACAAATGTGAAAAAAAAAAAAAAAGTATTTTGTACAAAAACGCCAAATTAAAAAAAACGGATACAGGCTACATTAAAATAGATTTATGTATATATATATATATATATATATATATATATATACACAGTATATATATAAATGCTTATATATATACTGTATATGTTTCTTAAAATTAATTGCCACACCCTCAGCCAAAAAGCACTATAGATGAGTGCCATCTTATGTTAATACAGATTAAATTGAGCACTTTTGAATCAGAGAAGCCGTTTTGAGTTCTCATATTGAATGGATGTGAAAATCTAGTTAGCTGCAGGTATGTTAGGTTTGGATGTTTGACCTAATGCAAACTTTACTTCATAAACAACATTGGCTTTTTTCTGCTCGTTTAGCTGTGATTTACTTAAGCCTTTACTGTCATGGATCAACAATATTTACTGCAACATAATCAATTTGATATATAGAAGTTCAATGTTTCTTAATAGATGTTTCTGGTATGGATTTATATTACAGGTGTGGAAGGTTGGTTTGACATTTCCCCTAAATGTCAAGCAAAACATTAAGTGAAATAAGAAACAACTTTCTCTAAGCCCTCACTACTTGATAAAAAGGCAGCCAATCTTTAAAGAAAAAGTTTGAAATACATTCAGAAGGGCTGTAGACCTATTGATGAGGAGCATCTTTAAAATTTAGCAAGGTCTGGCTGGTCGGAAGAAAAATATAAAGAAATAAGGTTTATTATTATAAGGACCAGAAATCTGTCATTTTCACTATGACCAAGGCTTCTGAAAAAGCCTCCACCGTAATTTAAGAGTAGTATAAAATAATATTTTATCTCACAAATAATGTTCCTAAAATCTTTAAATTATGGAAAATTTAGAACCAGGCAATGTTATCACCAAACTGTTTAAATTACCGAATACATGTGAAATGCTTCTTATATCTATGAATGTGACTTGCACTACAGACTTCACAAGTTTGTGTCACTTATGGCCTTTATTGATTAACAGCTTCACAGGGAGAAGGTCAGGGAGTGAAAGGGAAACATGCAGTAAATGACCCAAAGTCGGGAATGGAAACCACAACAGTTTTGTGGAGGATTGTAGCTGCTATATACACGCGTCTGCTGTAGCAATGAACCACGCGGCCCCCCGACGTAAGTGAACTTTGGCCTTTCAAAGCATGATTCGTGATCGTTTAGAACTTTAAACGGATATCACTGTGCCTCAGTCTTTCCATCCCTCGACTTCTATAGGACAATCTGTAGTTTATAGAAGGAAATACAGATAAACACATTTTTCTTCTCTTTCAGGTTAAAAGAAAGGTTTGAAAAACAGCTGAAGGTATTTTGGCTTTGAATGGGGACTGTGCTAAATGCCTCACATTTATCCCATATGAGATAAATGGTTATTGCACCCCGAAGCTCAAAGCTCTGAATCTGACATCTCCATTCTGATCATCATGTGAAATGCAGTTGTAATGGTTTTGGTTCATTATTTGCCTTTGCTATTGAGTCAAACCCATTTGTCATCATCAATTGCTAACATATCCCATGCTTTCAGTGCAGGTTCAAAGAGCACAAACATCATGCTGCTGGAATCCAGGATCACACCAGGGACCTTTAGATTTTCAGTCAATCGCTCTCCGAACTGAACGATTTCAAAGGCTGCATGACAGGAATGACTGCCTCGTCCCCTGGTCGCAGGACACCTGTCCCTACACATTGAATATTCCACACAGTTGCTTGGATAGCAGCCTCTACACTCATTTTCAAAGAGCTCTCTTTTCAGAAATGACTTCAACCCCGTTTTTCCTTAGGGACTGTCCTATTCACAGCAAGGGTGTGAGGGAGCCTAAGTCAATATGTATGACCTCAGCTTGGATCAGGTGAAGAGTGAACTGCAGCCTCTGAAGCTTAATGAGGCTCGGCTCTGCCATTTTTTCATCACTAGTAGTCGACCCCACTTTTATTTGCTTGTGGAAAGACACTGTACAACCCTAACTGCTTTCGACTGAAACAACCCCTCTGAGATAGGAATAGATAACATATCACGAGTGTAAAGAGGGAGGCTGTCAAAAGCAGGTGATTATGTGGGAATAGACCTTGTAAATTGGAGATTTTCTTCGGGAATGATCAATGAACTCTGACAAACCTAAATGAGCCTTTCTTTGACTAACAACACTTGACTGTCGTATACTTCCAACAAACTGATGTTGCTTACCAGCTGCAGCCTAATAAAGCAGAACTAAGTGAATCATTAATAAAAGATACAGGTATCTCAAGCTCAGTAGGGCCTCCAGAGAGTCGGAGCGTTTCCCTGGAATATTAATCATCCTGAGTGTTGTTTCCCATCCTGCCCCAGCATGGACTCCACAATTATCAATCTCCCACCACACACTAATGGAGCACTAAATGAAAACAAAGGAGAGGTGCTTGGGAATAAAAAGCTATCTGTGTTGCGGTCTAATCATCGATAAAGGGTGCAGTGGAGGATAGAAGTGTGGGTGTTTGTGAGAAGCTCCTTTAGCCTTGAACTGTTTCACTTGTCTGATCACTAAAAGACTTCCTGGGAGTGAAAACTGAGGACTTGAGGAAGCAGCGAAGACAGGCACTGCCTTTCAGCACTTGTTCCAGATGCTTTCAATAAAAATTGGACAAAGGCAAACTTCAGGCATTTTGTGATATTGTGTGTGCATCGTCTTTACCTTGCAGGATAAGAAAACCAACTTGACAAATTGGGGATTAACTGTTGAAATTTGATGTTAATTTGTGAATATCTTGAAATTTAACAGAAATCTGAGTAATTAAATATGTGTTTTTAAACATCCCTGCTGTTTGTATTAGTCCTAATTATTATTTTTTTGCTCTGGTAAGGTTCGACATAACAATGAACACATGGAGTGTTGATTTCTTTGATCCTCAGAAAACAATCAAATCCCTGTATAGAGATCCTGGAAGCGCTGCTGAGATTTAATGGCTAATCCACACAATTTTACCATATGATTATTAGTCTTCATGCATCATTATGTGCACATTCCTTATTTGCCTATCCACCTCAAAGATCTGTGGACTGTGGACATTTTTTTTGTCAAATTGCTGCTGATTCTCGTTTCCATGTCTTAGTGAGAAGACATGGAAACTGATCTGATAAAAAAGCATTTTGAGTCATCGGGATGGATAAAAAGGCTTTATGCAAGTTCAGACAATTTGCGCTCGAGAATCACATTTGTTTGACAACTACAACTCGGGATCAAGTTTCTATTCTTCTCTAAAGAACTTTAATCTAGGTAACTGGAAAGAAGGTTCAGATTCACAAGGAATGCCATCCAAGGCACGGGACAGCAGATCAGCTTTTTATCCTTGAAAAGCTGCTTTTAGCGTACTGAGAATTTGGTTTGATTTCCCACTTGTTTAGAGGATATGGAGAAGGGTTAGTAGGACTTCAAGTATCATGGTGTCTTGTTCACAAAAGATGGTGAGACTGAGCAGGAGACTCATGACTCCATTGTAATGCAGGTGTTGATCCCATTTGTTGTGGTAAAGATACAGCTATTTCAAAAAGCAAAGTTCTCAATTTACCAGTTCATCTATGACCAAAAGCTATTACGAGTGAAAGAATGAGATCCCAGATTCAAGTGGCTGAAACACTTTGCTTACATCATAGGGTGGTTGAGGTTAGCTTTCAGAGATTGGGCAGGGAGGCAGAGGCGCTCTCAGTAGAGTATCTGCTCCTCTGCCTCAAAAAGACAAAGCCGCATTGACTCTGTACATTCAAGAGCCAATTCGTCGAATGGATTTAAAGTACTGAAAGAAAAGAAAAAATTTTTTGAAGACATCTTCAAAAAGGCCTGACATTAAAATAGTTTTAACTAGTTTGAACATTAATCTGAATGAGCATCCCAAACCCTGAGATAATTACAACACAGTGCTGCTGTAAGCTGCTTAAGCAAAACGTAAATCTAATCCTCTTTTGATGATTTGTGGAAACTACACTGACATTGCTAGGTATTCAAGTGCTTTAAAAAATGTAGTTGGTCTTCTGCTAAAACCAAATGAGATAAATTGTAAAAATAATATTTTTAGCTAGATATTTTTGGATTACAAAAAGCTCGTTTTTTAACCAAAGACCGAAGTATTTTATGCTGTAATTTAAACCAGGACAGAATATCGAAATGTGTTCTATATAAATTTACAGGACAAGGAACAAAGTCTTTTTAAATTTACATATGTATTCTCTTTAGTCTATGCTTTTTTTTGTCAAACTTGAAATGTAAAATTTTATTTCAGATAAATATAACAACAGAAAATAAAAAAAAAATTGTGGATTTTAAATAAATAAATAATTTTGAACCTCGTACAACAGATTATGAAGCTCAGGTTGTGTCCCAAATGGGAAAGTCTGCGTCAAAATATAGACCTATTATGCAACTATTGGCCTACAAGTAACTAGGCATGGTGAGGAAACTTCAAATCAAACTAAACTCAAAACACAGGTGAAATAGCAATTTGATGAAAACTGTGGGTCCAATTGTGAGTTAACCTTTATTGACTTTGTCTGGGCATGTTTGTTTAATTACAAACATAGGAAACAAAAAAAAAAAAAAAAAAAAAACTTTTAAACTGCATACATTCTAAATAAATTTAAGCTTACTACAATATCTAAATACTCCTCAGCTAAAGCGAGTATTTGTTATTGCCAAGTGGAAGCAGGGCTTAACTCATAAATTTCCAAGTGGCTCAGGAAGATAAAGCTGACCTCATTAAAAGAGAATTAAAAAATGCTTTCCTTCAGTTTAATGAGAGAAAATAAAGAAATATCCTGATCTGTATTTCAGCAGTGTAAGCCCAGGCTGTTCCATATGCAAATAAATTTTACTTATGGACAGCAAGCTGCCTCAGAATGGTAATTCTTTTAAAATCTTTATATGCGTTTTTCTTGTGTGTGCCTTCTTACCCTCCATACTGCATCCCGGGGCCATGCAGGGCTGGAAGTCCTGGGTGTGAGGGCAAGGCACGCTGAGATCCAGCTGAGCCTTTAGCATCCTTTGCCTCATTCGGCGACCTTTGTCACAGGTGGCGCTGCTACAGGCTGACCAAGGGGACCAGGCAGAATAGATACACGTCTCCGGTGTGTCATCTAATAGAGGCAGATGGACAGATCATGAAAGGCTAAGGACCAAGTTCATTTAGTTCCTATTATTCGAGGAAAGCCTCGGGTGAAACGGTCGATGTCGGAAGTTTAATTTGCATCTCAACAGATTAATAATCTATCTCAATGTGAATGAGCCAGATTTCTCTTTCAGGTGCCGTGAGAATGAAGAAAATTACTTAACATTGAGTGTAAATGCGAGTACAGCGCATAGCAGACCACCAGAGTCCCCCAAATCATATCCCGGCAAGAAAGGAAGCAGCAAGGGATTCAGGCTAAGCACAAGACGAATGTGATTTGTGAATGTCTCATCCAATTATCAGCTCAAGCAGAGGTATGAGAAGCAGCGGGGCTATGAGCTTCAATTAAAATTTCTCTCCTGGGACTTTGGAAACGCAGGGAAAATGAGAGGAGGAGGTGAGAGTGAATATACTTTAGGACTGGAGGGACGAACCGAAATGGACCCCGTTCCCTGGGATAACACATAATGACAAAGGGAAATGAGGGAAGAAAAGAGCTGAAAAGCTAAAAGGAGAGATGGGTGGCTCTGTGAGGGAAAGCGTTAAAGGTCTGGGCTGACCAGAGGGAGCAGCCTGAATGAAACCTCTCCTCTTTAGAGTCATCCCACATAGAAGCAAGAAAGAAATCCTGGACATGTAGAGGGACAGAGAAAGTCAGGAAATAGGGAAATGGGTCATGGCTCAAAGGAGAAGAAATTTATTAGACAGCTAGATATGCTCGCTAGGATTTTTGCCCTGTGAGCAAAATCTTGCACTCAACCAAAAATCATTTCATGTAAAAACAGGTATTAGGCCCGAGATGAGAGAGGAAAAATATTACACATCACTTTCTTAATTACGAGATGTTCAGTGGGTTGCAAAAAATATTAATACTTTAAAAAGAAGTAAAAAATGGAATCTAATCAGCTCTAATGAGCTGGTTTGTTTACACAAGGACAGTAATTTTACACCAGTTTCACACTCTCTTCATACAGATTTTTAAATCTAAATACTAATAAGTAAATAGTATATATATATATATATATATATATATGAATAGATTAGAATACAATAGGAGTTGTTTGGACTGGGTGCTTTGACCATAAACATCAAAGACTCTTGTAAAAACACTCAAACAGGTCATAATGACAGATGCATTGTGCCTGTAAAATATTGCTCAATAACTAGAATCGGTCAGTTTCATGTAGAATCTCATCTCTGCAAGGACTGGGGCAGAAGAGTCCAAATGGCTGACCACAGTCCAGATCCCAAATCCAATCTTATCTAATAACATTTTTTCCCTCATGTCCACAGCTGAATAAATTTTTTATGTCATACAGTACTTATAATGAGTACAGAATTACAATGGGTCCATCAGCTGCTTTAATGATCAATACTTTCTTGCCCACTCTGTCAATTAAGGTTTCAAGTTTAGATGATGGACTGAACAATGCTTAGTGAGATGCTTTGGGATCTTGTTTTACTATCCATCTCTTTTGTTACTTGCTATTGATTTTTTTTTCCGTCAATTTATGTTGTTTAAGAAAGCTAAGTTTCTTAGACTTTTTCAAGAACTGTGATTTATTTATGCCGAGAATAAATAAATCACAGATGGGTAAATTAGACTTCTGAAGCCAGTTACTTGCTTGTCAAATTACTGTATCCTTTTCTTTCTGTTTCATAAAAATGCACTACTTTGTTTCCTTGTATTTATAGTAAAAATACAAGTTCTATTTTGTCGTTTTATTGTAAAAGAAAAACAAACAAAAAAAATGTAGAAGCATTTAAAGTGGTGTGACTTTCCAAAGGCCACCTATGCAGTGCTACAAAGATATCAATATTCAAATCAAAAGAGATTACTAGGTGTATTTGAAAAGGACAGGATCTTGCACCAGGGATGGTGCTCTGCAACAACACAAACTCCGCTTCACCCAGCAGGTTGAAGCCAAAGGCCAGCTAGATCTATAAAGTTACTATTTGACCTCTAATCTTAGCTTCATCTGAAACCAGCTGTGTCTACAACAAGCATGGTTTGCTTTCTCAAGCTTAAAAACACTCAGTTTCAACACAGCCTCCAGGGTTCAACTAAACAGGTTCAAATGTTACATTTACAAAGATATATAAATGCAGACATTTGAAGAGAAGCATTTCCCAGGAAGATGAAGAAAATATAAAATCACATAATAATAAGGCTTGAATTATTTAATAAACACTTCAAACATAAAAGTTACTGTGTTGTGTTATGGTTCACCTTCTGGTCAGCTGTAATACAGAGTGTCTGCTTGTCCAATTTACTTTACCTTCCTCCTTCTCCTCCTGTCCAATATCGGCTACTATGTCATCGATGGTGTCTGGCACCACATTACACTGTTCTCCCTGTAAACAGGAGGAAAGATTTGATTAGGATCACAGGAATTGTAGCTCCTATATGACGCTTTTAAGTCAAGTTATTCCCACTGTCTAATCTATGGCTCCTTCAAAGTTGGACCAGATCTATGCAAACAAAAGAATATCTATATTTGTGCACCTTTAACCATTTATTTATATTTGGGAATGCTGAGTTTCTATGTCATGGACACAGTAGCATAATATGCGCATATGGTGAATATTTTACCTTTCTTGCAATACGTTCCACCATTACCCGAGCCACCGGAGTAATTGCGCCCCCTTCTGGGTCATAGAAGGGGCTTTGAGGGTGATCTAGACTGGTCAGAGGTCGGATTTTCTCCTGAGGAACAGTGGGCTTGTTTGGAGACTGAAAAACCAAAAGGAAAAAGTGTCAGTGATCTGTAAAATGCAGTGAAGTAATAGTAAATCAAGAAGCAAAGATAAGTAATGGCATTCAAAATAAGATTTCATATTCAAGAGATATGCCCAAGAGAGAAGAGTATAGATTTGAAACAAAGAATGGTTAGTAATTAAAAAGAAAAAGCTGAAATTTAGAAGTAAGAAATTATTCATGGAACAAGAACACTATTCCAATTGCAGCATAAAAGGAATGAATGACTGTAAAACAAGCTTTTCAAAAAAAGGACAATGACATTGTCTCTCTAGATGACGAGAACAACTTAGTCACGATTCTTCAGAGTCGATAAAAAAAAGTTGTAATGCAACAATAACCCATAGATTTTATTACCAGCCAGGATGGCAGGTGTTTTATTATTTGATCTCTGCATGCATCAGTGATTCCCTTCCTACTCTGCTTTAATAAGAGAGACCCAGCTCTCTTTTCGGGTGCATCAAAACGTGTTTTCAGGCACTTAGTTTAAAACAATAAGAAAATGCAAAGAAAGAAATGTGACAAATATCAATGACAGCAAACTGCATGGTGTATTAAAGTCAACATACAGCATCACTGGGTACGTTTCATCCTTTTAACCAATACTACGGATGAATAAACACTTTAGCAATGTCATATGTTTCACAAATTGAAAGTTTTTTTTTAAACCATAACAATATTGCTATAAGGTTGATGAACAGTGCATGACATTAATTCATGCAGGATTGCTCCAGTGTAGCTCCACAAAGATGATGTCAAAATCAAACAAGAATGTGTCTGGAATATCAGCAGGTACTTGGGTTATTAATTTATATTGCCATAGCTTTGCATTGTGACTCCCACTTCATTTTTGTTTAGTAATATGAACAATATCTTCAGTTATTTTTATAGGAAGATTAATTGTAAGCATGCGATGTTCAGCAGAGGAACCAAAATGAATTAAAACATAAATCCTGGTAGAGGTTATTACAATCAATTTGATCCTAGATAATTTTTAAAAGGTTTTTGTCAAAGAAAAAGGGCCTAGTATAATCTAGAGTGCAATATATAGTAATAAATCTACAAATTTGCGACTCAGGTGTATTAGCCTTACTCTTTCTAAAAAGTAACTAGTCTAGGTTAGGCCTAGGAGTAACTTGGTGGTTTAAAAAAAAAAAAAAAAAAAAAAAAAAAACACACAAAAAAAAGAGAACACATAATTTAACAGACAAGTGTTTCCCGAAAAATTCTTCAAACTCACATTAATCTTAAGGACAAATGAAAATAAAATCCTATGGTTTTGTCTTTGTTCTATTATTAAACTGAATTTCGTAAAGAATAACTTTCCCCTGCTTTGAGTGCTAATGTTTGCAGATGTGACTCTATCAAAAAGCTCACAAGGCTAAAATTAAGCCCTGAATACTGAAGAAACACTTTGTCTTTCAAAAGTAACACACCTGGCTTCATGTGAGTGAGATTTCTGGAAAGTATTTACCATCTCTCCTCTGCAGGATGAGAGCCATGTGTATTCATGAGAACACAAGCTATAAATAAATTGCTCTAGTCTCAAAACACTTGGTGAATATGGATAAGCCTCTTTTATTCCATGACTGTAGAATCTAAAGATGCTTTTCACAGAACCAGAAAGCAAAAGTGAAAAGCACTCGGATGCTGTGTTTTATAAACAGACTGATTTAGACATACTGCCTGTGGTCCTTCCGTCGTTGTACAGAGTAAAGTGTAGAAAGTCTTTAAGTTTGATAGACTGCCCCTTAAAAAGATCTTCAGTATAAGCTAAAATAGAATCATGGGAAAATAAAGCACACACATTCCAACCTTGCTACCTCTTTATCACTTAAGTCAATAACAAATGTCATGTCTGTTAGCATCACATCAGGCCAAACAGACAACTGCAAGGAATGAAGAGGAGGGACTGTTGTATCGCATAAAGTAAGAGAAGTTATTCACAAGTGGAAAACATTTAGAACAGCTGCTATTCCCAGGAAAAGGGATTGGAGAAAATGTATCCCTATGTTCTGAGAAATAACTAAAAAAATACAGTAACTTTACTTCAGACACTGCAAAAGCCTCAGTTCGAGATTGAAGTCAGTAAATTGTTTTAATTTTCTTGTGTGAAGAAGACTTCTTTTCAAGAAGAATGTGGTTCGAATGAACCAAAACACTTCCAGAGCAATGAAATCTGAACAGATGACACCGAAGTTGGGATTCCTGACTATAACTTACAGCAGCACATTCAAATGTAATCTCAACATATCTGCATAGGCAGGTTTTAGTAATTTTCAAGCATGGCGATGCAGATGCAGTGGTTATGATATGGGCTTGTCATGACTTTTCCACTCTCCATTCCTTAAGTTTGCTATGAATTCATCTGTAAGCCAACATTTTCAACTGTCTGACAGCTGATAATTGCCCCAAACTGGGTTATAAACAGGACAATAATCCCAAGCACAGCAGCAAATGAACAACAGGATAAATGAAATGGAAAGGACTTAAAGTCTAGCAACGTTCCCCTTAACCGGACTGAAATGCTAAGGCTGCATTTTGAGACACCATTAAGAAGATAAATCCTAATTGTGTGACAGCATTTGTCTATTACCTCATGCTTCACTGTGATGGCAACGCTGAACAGCAAAGATTTCAGTAATGTGTCTCTAACGTTTCATTTTTTGTCCCTTTTTCCTCACTGATGTTGTGATTCCTTATTGTCCGTCATGACAGATTTTATAAATTGCCAACATTGTCAACAAGATGCTTCTTTGTGGCGGCTGCAGGTTTCTTAATGTGGTAGTTCTCAGTCTTAAAAAGATGTAATAATACACAAAACGGTACCTCATATGTGACACCGCTGTCTGTGCCTGCATCCCAGGGTATGAGGTCCGCGACAAGTCTCTGGACCCAGCCACAGTCCTTGGTACAAAGGTCCTCTCCAGACAGCCCCACGTTCCAGTCTGGGCTGGGCCCGAGCATAGTCAGGAAGGACATAAGGTGCCGGGTCTGATCCACAGAAAACTCTGCCGAGGGAGCAGCTCGCCTGATTTAGGTGGTGAGAAAATAAAACGCGTCAATGTTTCACATCATCAAAGACATTTTAACATCACACACAAATCACTGAAGTAAAAACACAATGCAGTTTTGAAATGATGATTTTATTTATTAAGGAATAAAAGTTATCCAAATCATTAACCCTCTGTGTCAAAAGTAACTGCCTTCTAAATCTATTAACTGGTTTTGTCAGCCTTGGCGGCAGCAAGTAGCATCTGGCTTTTCTCTTGACCGGCAATAATTTTTTTCACCACATTCGGGGGTGATCAAACACAAATGGCTGCTTATGGTCAAACCACAGTGATCAGATTCAAATCCAGACTTTGAGTTGGCCAATTCAAAATCTTCAATTTTTTGGAGCTGTTTAGAGACGACCTGTCAGGTTTCTTATGTTATTTACACTTCTTGAACGAGTTAATTGATTTATACTTGTCAGACTTGAACATTTACCAATGTTCTCCTGCATGTTTTCTTTTTCTGTAAATAGGTAATTAAAATTTACTGGGATTTGCTGGCGTTGAAACCATTTCCACATCTTCTTAAAAATCCTGTTTTTGAAATAGATGACTATTTCGATTTTTGTGGCTTGAAATCAGTCTTCTTCTGATTTCTGATTTAACAACCTGAGAGGGAACGCGCCATCATCGTCAGTTCACAGCAAAAGATTTTCACAGGCAGTAATACTGCCTCCTGTGAAACTTAGCATAAATTAATCTTTTGCTAGAATCATCAACTCCAAAAAGGAAGCTTCTGCTGCAGTGAAAGAAACATTGAGCCACCCAAGGAAGGACACTAAGTACAATATTCTAAAGATGACTCAACTGAGGGAACGAATTGCTGTCAGTGCAGAGACTGCTCAGGAATCGCACTTGTACCACTGAGAGTTTCAGATTCCGGCCTTATGCCAAAAGGAACAGCAAAGAAGCCACTTCACTTCAAGAAAATCATCAAGGCCAGGCTGACACTTTGCAAGAAGGTCCAGGAAATGTCAGCAAGGAACTGGGATAAAGTTCTTTTTCTGGTGACGGCCCCTTCAGGCTCTTAGGAGAAGAAAATGTGAATAGAAAAGGTTAATATTACCATAAGTCCTGAATCATGCTGACAGTAAGTAAGCCATTCATGTCTGGGTTTGTCTCTCAAACACGGTGGATTCACTTACTAGTGAAAGTACTTAGAACTTAGATTTAGCCAAAAAACACTTTCATGAATAAAATAAGGGATCCCAATATTGTCTGAGACCAAGTTCTGCAATCTTTGCACAAAAATAACGATTTTGAAATTGATACTTTTTTTTTTCCAGCATAAAGTGTCTCAAAGATCAAAACAACACACCTAAAGCAGAAGAGTTAATGAAAAATTACATTTCTATTAGTCTCAAAACCTTTGTCCAGGTCTGTAATTTATTCATATACATAAGCATTTGCAAGTTCAGGAAATCTTTGGAATCTTAATTAATTGCATGCAAATTTGACAGTTTGCATGTTTTGACCTCTGACCCCAGTTAGACCGCTAATTGCTTGATAATTGCATCCACAAAAAAGCTGACCGAAAGCTGAAAACGTCTGATTATGCTGCAATCATCTTGCGTAGCCATAAAGTCAAGCCTGCATTGAGACATCTGGGCAGGGATTAGGTTGCAAGAGTTTTTGTTGGTGACTGAAACTTTTTTATTCTAACCCAAAAACATTACATCTCAGCAAACACAGTTGCAGAATAGAAACAATGTTTCAGATTCACTTGAGAGTGTGACTCTGCAGGTGCATACAAATATGTGACTGCTGGTACTCATAAAAATGAGAGTTGCACAAGCTATCGCAAACTGCTGACAATTCGAGGAAGGGCAATTAAACAGATGTTTAGTGAAAGATACACAAGTGTCAGCGTGTAAGTGAGTGTGCACATAAAGCCTCCAGGGTTGCAGTCGTGATAAGATCCTAATTGCTCTTGAACTAATTCTAGAGGATGCCAGTGTGTTAATATTCAAACAATTCAGCATGCCACTTACCAAGCATATAAACGATGGCGTCAGAAAACAATAAGGCTTATTAATATTCATGCACAACAATAGCTCGCTGATTGTGCTTGAGCTGAAACTTTATTCAAACAACTTCTATGTTCTGCTTAATAATTGTGCTAATTGCTACTTATGATGCAGATTAATTCTGTCATTCATGTATAAACCACATTATCTGGTTTATACATGACAAAAGAAATAAAGTGTCTCATACTTTTCTTTTGATCATCTGTTACAGATGATGAACTTTCTTTGTTATTTTTAGTCGTGTTTGTGTGCTTGTTATTTCTTGGAATATGCTTTGAATAACTTTGTAGTCGTGTCCATGTAATTTCTCAAAATATGATGATTCGTTTCTTTGTTTGTCTCAAAAGTAAAGTCAAGGTTGTCCAGACTTCTGAATGTTCAGCACAAATTACAAAAAAAAAAAAAAAAAAGACATTAACACATTTCTTCAAGACGCAACCTCCAGTCGTGCTGAACAAGATGAAAACATGTTTGCTCACACCCACCTACCAAATACCACACATATACAGACACAAATACATGCACAGTTGCTGCAGCACAAGTCCCATCTTTCCACTAGCATTTGTTTTTCAATCACTAACACATTCTAAGCAGTCCAACAAAGACTAGCAAATAACTGTTTCGCTTCTGTGGATTAAACTAATCTTTATTATGAAGTCGAAGGATACCACTCAACACCAGCAATTTTATCATTTTAATCTGAATGCTAATAAGTTTTTAGTTTTGGCAGAAACACAAAGTGACAACTTGTTATTGCTGTGCTCACACACAATTAAGAGAATTGTCCTCAGACAATTAGAGTTACCGTACATTAAAAAAACAGCTTCCTGACAAATCTGCAGGAATAAGGGTAACACCAAGGTGACACTAACGTGATGCTCATATCAATTAATAATACCAAAGACTGAACGTGTCACAATTTAATTAATTAATAAGCCACTATATGAACCTTTTGATACAATAAGTTAATTTTATTTCTAGGATATGCAAGTATTCCAGTAAATATTTAAGATTAATATTTAAATTCACATTTTCGCACATTGTGACTTGAATTATTTATTTCATCAGCCATACGATTCAAATTCAGGTAGGACTAATACTATCAGAAAATGTGATAGATTTCTAACTGCTGTGCAGCTTAACTAATCATATATTAGGGTTCATTAGATGATTCACAAAGACAGTTTAAATACAGATGGAATACAGGGGTGGATCTAAAAATGTGGGACAGGAGATTTTATGGAGGTGGCAAGGTATATTCAACATATATATATTAACGTAATCAGAGCCAATAAAAAATATTTACCAGTTTTCACTCCTCAATGACTGTCCACAATAAATCTAAACAGTGCACATGTATCTATCCATTTATTGTATGCGTGTGTGCGTGTGTGTGCGCATGTCCTATCTCCGGCTGTTACTAACAGAGTACACCTTGGACACGTCACCAGTCCACCACCGAGAGACACTACAGACAAACAACATGAGCAGACACACTCTTATCAAAGCACAAATTTACTTTATTGTGGCATTTGGCCACAAATAATCAAGGAATGATCTGCTCTCACTAAATCAGAAGAGAAACGGCTAACCATCAATTACTGAATCCAAAACTGTCTGCAAAATGCCCTCACAAGAAAAACTGTGGCGCTGCAGTCAGTAGATGTTTATTTATTGTTGTCATAGCTTTAAGCATATTTTAGAGGTCAAAATATATCTTAATTTTATCTTTTAATGTCAAAGTCTTGTTTGGGCAAGACCAGAAGAACTTGGAGAAGTTACTCTCAATCAGCAAAACAAGAAATAAATACTCCTATTTCACACACGTGTCACTTATATTTCCGTTTAATCTCATCTCAGAAGTACAGAAGCACCCTCTGTTTTGAACATTGTGTGATACTTACAGGTTAAGTGGCTGCCATGCTGGCCACTGAGCTTTGGTTTTAATGACGGTCAGCACTTCATCACCCTGCAAAGAGACAGATGGAGTGAAGAGTGGGTGTTACGCAGTGTAATGTGCTTCTAAATGTACAATCGCAAAGGGAGAGAAATGAAACATTCACAGGGAAAAGTTGAAAATTGACATGACTGGTGGGGAGAAATCTCATTCAAGGACAGCATAGTATATCCCAATTTTCTTAGGCTTAAGAGCGTGGGTAAAGTGGGTGTCATCATGACAAAAATGGTCCTCAGGTGTTTTACTTTAGATGTCTTTGATTCTACATGGTGACGTCACTGTGCCCCCACCAGTCCAGTTGTTCTCTTTGCAGCATTACAGCCACTTCATGTACTGCAGCACGCTCTTCCCATTACTACGAATCCCAACAAATTATCCAGCCAAAACAAGAGGACAAAAATGATAGATTTTGCCTAATCTTGAAGAAGTTAATCACAGAGGAAGAGAATTTAAAGTTTTAAACACACCTTTTCAGTTCAATAAATATCTTTAATGCAATCTCTATTTCTCCATCTTTTACACTTTTTCAGACATGCAGAAAGAAAAAAACGTTTTATCTGGTTGACTGAAGGTTACAATCTTCTTTTTGAGGCTGAGTAAAGAAAAACAAGTTCAGGCTGGAGCATGGATGTGTGTGTTCCGTCCCCTGTTTGAGTTTGTGTGGTTAAAAACAATTTTAACAAGTGAGTGTTCATTTTCTCTTTCGAGCAACCTGGGGCTTTGAGGCTTCAGTGGCTTCAGACTTCACCCCACTCGTCCACACACACGCAAGCAACAAATAGTCACATTCAGGCAGAAAGACACACACACAGAGAGACAGATACGGAGACAAATACAAAAACACTGCTCTTCAGAGGGCAAGAATCAAAAAACAGTTCCAACAAAGTGACAAGAAGTCAAGAGGAACAGAGTCATAAATGCATTAATCAATGTGCAGTGGACAGAAATCCAGACAGGAGTGGTTTCAGGCAAAGCAATAACAGAGATCCTAATAATACATTTCCTTCTGCAGCAAAACCTTTTTGTGAGGAGGAAAACTATTTATTCAGCTTTTCTGGATTTGGCCTATTTTCAAATACGACAGGTCTTTGCATGAGAACATCATGATTGTATTCAATAGAACGAGCAAAAATAAAGGTACTTGTTTTGACTTATGCAATTTATATAGATGTAACAGCAATAAAGTTGCTACAGGTGCATAATTCTGAACTGAGATGAATAAAGTGTTGGTGATGGAAAGCATATTTTATTGTGCATCTCCATTGTGATGACTCTGTGCTGCCACCTAGTCTGGTGAATTGCACAAAGAAAATGGAATCAAAATAATAGAATCGAAGCTCAAGTCGCTTGTTTTGCATTGCATTTTGTCCAGTACACATCAGCAGTTCAAAAGTAAAATGCAAATTCAGCCACATATCTACTCTTTCGCCTATTTTGTGCAATTCCAGTGGATGCCATAATGAAATCTCAATCAGATTAACGACTGTCAGAGAGTCAGTCAGTCATGTTTACATCTTTCCCCTCGTCTCAGCAATTTGGTTCTTGGAATAAACTGGTTTAAGGTAATTTGATGTAATTTTTCTTACCAGCATTCATTACCAGACACCCAAAGATTTTCCTCAATAGAGGATAAAAGAAAATCGTTCTCTGACAGTCACACTGTCCTGCACATTTTAGCTGAAAGCACATGGCACAAAAAGCTTTGTGGAGGCTGTTTGGGAATGCAAATTTCTCTGTAATGGTCCTGTTTGTTTATGGTAATTATAGCAATGGTACAAAATAACTGTGATTTTCCAATTTTTCAGAGCACATGATTTTTTTTTTTCAGAATGTTTTTAAGAAGAAAGAAAATAGCTCAGGAAAGTAGACTGAGAAATTGGTGGGGAAGGGAACAAATATATATTGAAAAAAACCAAACTGAAGAATTTCTACTCAGCATGGTAGAAAGAGCCCCAGATGTGATGGAGGACTCACAAAATTATACAGCTGAACATAACAAGGACAGCAAGAAAGATGAGGGGAATATAAGGACTCAAATGGAACAGGAATGGGAGTTAAGTGGGTTGGGGTACTAACAAAAACATCTAGGAGAAGGAGAGGGAGTACAATGCAGTCAGTGGAGAAAATAAGTGTGGAGACTATGAAAGAAGACACAAAGAGCAGATAAAAAATATAGATTTCTTTGAGTTTTGTATTCTTTTCATTGAGTCAATATATTATCTTTGGAATGACATCTTTAAATGCCTCCATAAGATGCCAGCTTCTTTCTGCCATTTTTACACAATGGCAGAAAGAAGCTCACTTAGTGAGCTTTTCCATGTGCATAGATGATAACTGAACAAACAGCTAAATAAGTTGGTGAAACAAAGGAATATATTAAAGTATTCACTCTGTGGTTACGATGCAACAACTATGAACCACTGATTTTACTTTTTAAAAAACTGTTACACAAAAATAACTCTTATGGATTTAGTTTTAAATACGTAGTCACATAATAGACAGTCTGAACAAAAGTAAAATTGGCTCTATGGCCTCTATACCATGTTAGGTAGTAGTTGTTTGCATCATGTCACCAGTTAAAGGTTTTACAATATCTTGTTACTTTAAATGTTATTATTATCTGCTGCATTGTTTGGTCACCGAGGGAGTACCAGCGTACTAAATAACTCTACTTAAAGATGTACTGCTGTAGTGATTGATGTTACTGTATTAGTAATGAAGCAATAATAATTATAATGATAAAAATACCAAAAGATATTCAATGGCTAGTGATTGTGGAAAATTTACAGTGGTGCTCTTATGAGATTTCTCATCTATTTTCAGCACTGCTGACTTTGAGATTTTGTTTCACAGCTTCTGAGATGAATTTAGGCTTTCAGTGGGATTTTACTTAGGTTTATTTCATATCTTTCTCCGCAATCACATTGTAAGCTGCACAGGCAGGAACAGTACGGAGGGCGTTCTGGTTGGCTACTATGTAATGATTCAACAGCATATAGACTTCAAAGTCCAGCAGACGGCACAAAAGGCTGTGTCCTGAGTTAATTTAATCCCATTAGCTGGCCACGTCCCATGGTGATGTGTACGTAGATATATGAGGGCAGTATCATGGAATCGTCACACCTCCTCACCAGTTTGGATCCTCTATTGAAGCCTCATAGGTGTGACAGCCACATATCGACTTTAAACCTTCAGCCAGACTATTCCTTATCTCATGTCACACTGAGATGCCTAAAAAGCCCGACTTTAAAAAATTTTATAAAAGAGTTTACAATGACTGCAGTGCAAATGAAGCAACACCAGCTTCTGTTGAATTCTCTATCTGTCAGAGATTTGCTGTCATCTGTTTTTTTCAGCCTCCACAGCACCAGGTGTGACAGCAATAAAAATAAAGAGGAAACAGCTGAGGCCCCGGACACATCTTTCAAAGAAATTACAAAGATTAGTGAGTGACACTGCTGGCAAACACGAGGGCATGCAGAGCTCAGGTGAAAGCTTCAGTAAAGCGATTACTGTGACTCAGTGCTGCATCTGCACTGTGACAGCAAACATCTATATCTGGTCTGTCAAACAGATGGATGGAGAAAATGTGGAAAATATTTTTTTTTAAAAAGGACACAGAAAAGGAGAGGGACAGGAAAATTTGAAGGCACACTGGATGTAATGGGTCCAATCATTCAGCTCTTGTGCAACAATTCTCAAATAAAAAGCTGAATGGCTAAAGCACGCAATAATAAACATAAAAACTTAGATTATGAGAAGATAAATGTGCAGTTGCAGACACCTCACAACACTCTTCACCCTTCTCACAAAAAAAAGTGTCCTTGTGATAGTTACAGGGTAAAATTTAAATTCCATGCCATTAACCAAATATTATAATAACTGAAGACATTTTGATTTCAGTAATCAGACTTATGAAAATAATTCCAATTAAAGGCTAAAAATATTTCCATAAGCATGTCGTTTAATATTGATTCATGCCAATATTAGCTGGAACAGTGAACTTTAGACTGTTGTGTAAAGTATACTAATGGATTATTGTAAGTGGAAGTTGGTGGCTTCAGTGGCCCAGGGCATGGGATTGTCTAGTGTTGAGAACATTGTAGTGTCTGAATGAACAGGACGACTTTTTTGGAAATGCTTGAGAGAAACAGTCACGCCAAAAGACACAGAGTGTGAGAAACAAGTTTAATCTATGAACTCTAGAAGCAGTAGCCAAGACCTGAATATGCTTATATCTGGAACATTGGTATGTGATCATGTTTATTTGTGTTGATCAGAATCCTATAAAAGAGATGCTGTCCAGCGATTGGTGGGATTTCACTATGACTGGGCCAAGATTTCCTCGGGTTTCGGTTGTGCCGTCTTAGGCTGCAGTTTGTGATAAAACTTTGCTGTTCAAAGTCATGCGTGCAGAGTCTTATTCCTGAAGCATCACTGCACCAACGTCTTGAGGACACTGACAGAAGACACCGCAACGTCTTCAAGTTTCCAGTTATATGCAAGACTGACTCGTTTGTCACTAGCTAATAGACTAGCTCAGTTGGTTTCACACTTGCTTGTTTGACACAATTTTCATAAAAGCAAATGTTTGAACAGCAGGATTGACAGAATCAGTGAGTTGACAGCCTGTTGTGTCTAGAAGGATAATTCCATCTGCAAGATTTAGATCTGGTAAAACTTATATATGTTATGACTGTCTAGCATAATATAAATTCACATTTAGTTTTTATTATTTGTAATTACTTACTGAATGGATAATAAAAAATATGTTTATGTCTGAGTCAAAGGTCCTTCGTGAAACATATTCATCATTTGGCAACTTTCAGCTGTTTTCAAGGGAGCTGGTGCTCCTATTAAAATATTTCTTAGCACAAACAAAAGGCAACCTGCAGCCTTTCCATGGCAAATCTCCTCAATTGGCTCAGTTCCGCCCAGTTATCTCTCTGCTCACTTTGGAATGAATTTTGTCTGGAGAGACTCGGTGACAAGAGGTTCTGTATTGTCTTTTTAGACTTGTCTAATAAAGGAAAATGAGCCTGGAGACTTTGGGAAAAGGTGTCTAATAAAAAAATCAACACTGCACTAATGCAATTACAATTGCATAGAGGCTGTGGAACAGATTGGTTACGAGGCCACCATGTTGTAACTCAGTCAGATAAAATTCACAACTCAATTCAAAACGTAAGACCTCACACACACACACATGCACACACACACACTGGCTGAAAAAATGGCAAACAATTTTAATAGTCTTATATAAAGCCGAGTAAATGATGAAACAGTTTAACCTGGGGGAAATAGACTGCAGTAACACTCGTCTCGCAAGGTGTCTTCAATCATTTGCTGAGTCTTATTTTGCAAACACAACTCTATTAGCTCAGGAGATTCCTTAACCAATTGTGACATGAAGCTGTATCATCTGTCCACTTCATATGACACCGGCTCCGCCCCCCTGCTGATGTGGACCAATCATTCCAGGGCACTGGTCTGCAACTGACCAATCAGCTTCTAAGTACAGTTCTCTGACTCGGGGTATGGTGTATTTGTTTTGTGCATCTGTCTCCACATTGCTGATAACCCAGGGTCCTGTTAGTACATTACACACCAATGTCATCACCGATACATAAAAATTTCACCTGAGGGGCAAATCAGCATAGATTTTTGTCAAGCTCCCATAACAGCAAAAGTCTCTATTACAAGCAACCTTCAATTAATATCATGTTTATTTGAAGAAAATATGCTTAAATAAAAGTATACACATAAACCATCCCATTTTAAGCGATTAACGTACCCTTTGTGCTTTAAAACAGAGGCTATTCGGGAAAGTAAATAACTCCACAGAGTAAGCAGTGTCACACTTTTCAATAGAAATATAATATACGGAAACAAAGCAAACAATAAAAGCACATTACAGATCACAAAACACAGCAGGCATAAAATGAACAGTCTCAAGGTAAAACAAGAAATTAGACACCGACATTACCATAAAAACACATCGGGAGCTTGAAAGTGCTTTTGTAATAAGGCCCTGGTTATAAAACAGAGAAAATGAGGAAACTGCTGCAGAAAACGATATGAATTTGCATTTGAAGTGGATCGGGAAATGGAGATGACGTACTAAAGACTGTTATCCAGTGAAACTCAGCTGCTCAGCTGAAGAAACCTCAGAGGCTTTTAAATCTTAAACGACTTTCTTTTTTTTTTATGATCATCTACTGAAAGACGAGGGAAAGAGAGGGAGAAGAAAAAGGTGGAAGACAAAAATATAATCCTATTAACCTGTGTAATTTAATACATTCTCAAAAGTAATAAGGATTTTTACTCTCTTGCTCCCTCTTGTATCCTTTGCGTTTCTCCATGATCTAAAATATGATGACTCCTAACTCTTGCAGTATCAACAGTCATTGAGGTTGAGTAGGCGTTAATTGATTGTATTTTAGAAAAATAAATGTTTTGTGTGTTATCCAGAGACATGATCAACAGTTGTTCTATCTAGTGTAACACTACTCCTGGACTATTGGTCTCTTTTACCTGAAAGTTATATTTAAAACACTGCAATGAAAGATCCAGAATGTGAAATTCTCTGTAAGAAGACAGAGAATGGTTTTCATAAAGAAATGCCTTTTCATCCAATTGTTGCAATCATTCTATTGCCGTTATCTGATTTATTAATGCGATTTATTCACAAACCAGATGCACCTTTAAGTGCAGGAATAATCCAGCCAGTCAGGTCCAGAAGACTGGAGACGGTTGGTCAAGAGTTTTTAATTTTCTCAAAATCAACTTGATGCGTTTGCTAAACTTAAAACATGTTTTAACTGCATTTTACTCTGTCCTTGTTTCAGAAGGAAACCATGTGAAATGTAGATATTGTATATTTAAAGTGAACATGTTGGGGAGATTTCTGCTTCTCTCCACCTGAGTTTAGGCATGTAGATACAGTCAGTATTTTTTTATCATTACACTGATTTTAAAAGTATTTCAAATAGATGAGAAAGGGAATTTACCTATTTGAAGAGTTGTTGCTGATGTCGAAGTGCTTTTGACCAAATAATTTAGTTTAAACAAACTCTTGTATTTCATCAAATTCTCCTCTGTTGTCATTTTTTTCTCTTCTTATTTTACACCTTCTTTAATTACGAAAATCTGAGACTTTTTCCATATTTTATCAAACACCGTTCTCAAACATTTGGAAGCAAAAAAGTTACCACACTTAACTTTTTGAGACCTGAATTACGAACAAGTCAGAAGTTTTACTTCTTGCTGACGTGGCCTTTGCATTCACAATTTTACTGGCAGTTAATTTCCAGAAAGAACTACAATCCCGAGGTATATAATACAAGGAAAAAGGAGCAGCACAGAAACACCAAAAGCACAAAAAAACCAGGGATGTCACATGGAAGCACTGTGCAGACTGGTGAGGCAAAAGAAAGCAAGGATCACAAGGGAGCAAAAAAAAGTAGTTTATTGGAGTGCAGATTGAGGCAAAAGGAGAAGAAGGGGGTCAGAGAGTGAAAGTCCAGTAATTGCTTTGACCTTGCGTTGAGACAGGGTGTAACTCAGTCAAAGCGAGTGATGAATTTCATGCCCTCAGCTCTGCTGTGGGAATAAAGCAACCACTCTCAGGGTTTTTGTTTATGACCACTTCGAGCAAAACATGTAGGGAAGACAGAAGACTGGCAACGGGAGATTCTGGGCGGGTAGTGAGCTCTCACTGCAGCCCAGGGGAAACTGTTAAATGGGAGCGATAGACTGAAGGGGATACTTAAGGTCCAGAGAAACGAGACGGATTGCAGTTGGGAAAATTGTAACACATTTCGGGGAGATGGGCCGTGATCGTGTGACCTGTCAAATGGACGTTTATGAGTTTTGATAGACTGGACTCAAAGTGACCTGCAGAAATCTGCCCTTTTTTCCCCCCCTCTATAACTGGTAAGTTATAGCAGCTCCAGAGTTTCCAAGCACAGAAAATCTATTTTTTTCTGATTATTAAAGTTTTATAAGCCCCACAGCAGCAGTAAAATTTGTCATCTTGTACACTGCATCCACCAGGTGACCCCGCTGTATGAATGATTCTTCATAAACCATTATGCGCTTTTTATGCCGTTTTAGATTAGAACAAAATTTTCTAAGAGATTTCTGATTAATTTCTGGGGGTTTTTTATTTAAAACATTATAGCCATTAGCCTGTCAAACATGACTTTTTGACATAAACTCTAAATATGTTTTGAGTCCAAATACTTTGCAAGAAGATAAAGAATCGTTCGAGCTTATATAGGAAGTTTAAACATCTCAACCAATTTGTTTCCTTTCTCAGAGAATTTCAGTCTTTATAGGTTGAATAGTTCTATCAACAGAATCCCTAATCTTTAAGATTTGAAAATAAAAACATATGTATGTCATAATTATGGGTGTCTTAATAAAGAATATTTTGTCCCAGAAACACCATTTAAATGGTATTAATTACTAAGTGTCTACATTATCACCGCAATTTTTTCAACACAAAGGAGCTCAAGAGTTTTTAGATGCTTCTTGGTATTCAATATTTAATGTGATGCTCTGCTGTGAGTACAACCAGGCACTCAAGCTTCAAATTCATATATAATCCCTGTTTTTCTGCACTGTATTTCTTATCACTTTAAATAAAAAGAGCACACTCTCAGTTAAGTTACCCACATTCAATCCGTTTACTAAGTTCACTCATTTGATTTCTTCTTAAACACATAGTCACACAGTCATTTTGGCAAACAAATGCACTCAGTCATATAACTGCAGTCAATATGATTCAGAAAGAGCACGAAAAAGAGGAAGAAAGGGCAAGGGTGTTGATTCCAGATACACTTTTCTGAGCATCTCAGTAATTTATTATTTACTTTGATTTAAATGGACAAATATATCTCTGGTCTACAGAGAATAATAGGAGGGTGCAACCCTGTGCTAGTAAATTGTTCCTAATACATTGGCTGGTCAGTGTATGTGCTGTGTAGTAATGGATCACCAGAGTCTGGATATTCATCGCATTTTAAAACTAATGGGTTTTGATCAGATGCGTATCTATCCAGAGTGCTGTGAGGCTAAAAATATAAATCAGGGAAACAACTAATTTCATGTCTGATTTGAAGCCAATCGTCACATCAGAAAATATACTCAGCTAATGACGGCCAACATTTTACCCAGCTTTGGCAGTGCTGTGTGCAGACAGGGGGGCATACTTTTAAATTACTCCATCAGTTCCAAAGAACAACAAAAATACCTCGAACACACACAGTGACGTAGTATATAAAACATATCAGTCATTCTGTGATGTTTTTTTTTTGCCTTATCCAATAACTTAAGGCAACACTTTTAATTTTGTTCAAATTCACCCTTAAGAATTTCTATTCATTTTCATTTTAGTATAGAGGGAGACTCTCAGGGCCAAGTTAAGTTTATTTTGTTCTGAAATGATCTTAAGCCATTCAATACATTGTTTAGTTAGATAAATTTATGCGGATGTTATTGTGAAGCCAACGTCAACACACTGTTATGAGCTATTAGCCGACCATAACATACGAATGTCAGCTAATGACGGCCAACATCAAGGTTCGTCCCTTCACAGTAAAACATACACCACATCACCTGTCTCAGCTGCAGTCTATAGCTTTTCTTAGCTTTCCAGATCTGAGATTCATTTCAAATGCAACGAACTATGAAAGGAGAAATAAAAACATCATTGCACTTAATGAAAAATAAACCTTTGTGTAATTATCTGACACTTCAATGGGTTTCATGAACGCTCTCATAGGTAATTAATCACTGCTTGGCCTTTGCAACAGTTCCTAACAAAAGCATTTCTAACTTTCCATTTCTAAAAACAGCTACAGAGAAACCGTCATTAAACTGATGCAATCAGAAGTACACAGAACTTTTAAAAGGTGCAACTGCCTCTCCGACTTCTATTTGAGTTCTCTGGTCCTCCACATTGCACGTCTCCCTCGAGATACCATGATAATTATCTTGTCATGGGCGAGATTGGTTTGTTGAACACAAGTGATTACACTGAGGCTGATTGGCGCAAAATATAACTGGCTCCAGCGTCTCTAATGAAGAGGGATGTGAACTGGTGTCGAGCTGCTGTCACACATTAAATGCCAACCCACATGTCAGCGCTGACACGGGCGCTGAGGTGGAGATGAGGGCCCTGATTATGGCTTATCCTCCAATATCCGGTTGATAAGTGTTAAACAACGATGGACTTACAAGAATAACACGTTGCAGCGGAGGGTAGGAAAGGTGGCAGGAACAAATATCTGGGTTATTTTATCTAAAGAAAATTTAGATTTGTTTCTACATATTACATACTATTTTTAACATAAAAAATGAAATGACTTGTGGAAGCAATGTGTCTGTTTTTTATTCCTGATCAGGGAGGTGTGAGTGTTGCAAGCACATTGGAGGTGTGGTTGTCCTCCGACAGAACAAAGAATCTACCTGACTGGCATGTTAAAATGCTCCCAACGTTGAAATGTGCCACTTAAAGGAGAAAGCAGTTATGTGGTTGCTTTCAGAAAATCAAAACAACTGCAACCTGCCAAATTGACTAAATTTCATCAGAAAATATAATTGTGCAGTGCTGCACAAAATGAGGAGGATGACCTCAGATTCATCTATTTCACATCAACTCATGAGTTGAGATGTTGAAACAATAACTGGTTTGAACAAGACAATAACTGCAAACACATATAGAAAATAACCTTGGAATGGATAAAGCAAGTTGAGATGTAGCCTTAGGAATGACCTTTTGTAAGCCCTGACCTCAGTGCTGTTGACAATAATAGACTCTCGCTTAACAAACATGCTTAACTGACCTCAACCAATTGTAGTAGGACACATGGTCAAATACCCAGACAAAACTAAGCATGAATCTCATCAAACCCGCCCTCGTTGTTTGTGTTCTTGGGCAAGAGACGTCATCCACCTTGCCTGCTGGTGTTGGACAGAACGGCCCATGACACAAAGTCGCAGCCTCGCTCCTTGCTATTATCGGGGTGTGAATGCATCCATTCACATCACATCTTTACACAAAGATTATATATTAATTATTATTATGATTAGTTGGTGTGGAGACTAACAAGCTGATGTTAGCTGAGATATCAGTCGAACTACCTGCTCGTCTGCTTCCAAGTGTTGTTGTAAATCTTTGTCCCTTAAGTAGCAGAAATTGGGATTTCTGCTACTAGTTTCCAAACTGCAACTACCCATGTAGTAACCAGAAAATATTTTAAATTGCCAATTTTTCTCTTTCTTGTAAGCATGAAAAAAGTGCGGCAGCCTTTCTTCATCCAGCTGACTGGAGTTCAGTCCTGGCTGCTCTTTGATAAAACAACCAACAAAACAGCTCCCTGCAGCTCTTCGTCCCATGTCTCATTAAAATCACTTTCTTTCAAACTTAAGAAGAGAACGAGGTAGAAGCTGTTTGAAACGACATTCTAAAAACCTGTTCATGTTGAGGGCATGTACTAAAGGCTTGAAACTTTTGTTTCAATGAAGCTTATAGTTAGGCTGGCTTAGTTTATTCTGCACTTTCTTTGTAATTGTGCTGCTATAGGCTTAGGGTGCAGGAGGACAAACGGATCATTTTTTTTCTTCTACTACTCTCCAATTTGCTGTAATTTCAACTCTGTTCTCTCTCAGTTTTCTTCTCAATAATGTGATGAGAAAGAAGCTTTTCAAACTACTTTGAATAAGTAGTTAAGCTTACTGTACTGTTTGATAACTGGAGTCAATTGAAATGCATGTATGACTGAATTGAAATACAATTCAGTCATACATGTTCCCAAGATGACATTTGTAAATTGGCCTAATAGCTTCTTAACATCCAAGCATCAGTAGATAAAACCAGTAAACATGGGTTTCAGTTTTCAATTGGCATTTATTATCACTTAACTGAAGTGGTAATGAGAAAAGATGCATGAGATATAGAAGTTATGTTTTGGAGGAACAAACTGCTGCCATTCTGCCCACATTGCAAATGCCAAGTGGAATTGAAATTATTTCGCCTGATTTTACGTCTGGAAAAAAAAAAAAAAAAAAAAAGGAAACGGGTTCAGTCAGTTTGAATACTAACAAAACGACAAGGTCAGAGGAAACAATGTGATGAAACCGAAGCAGAAAGGGACATAGACAGTGACAGCGCAAACTGTGGAAAGAAGACGAGCAAAAGGTGGAGTTAATTATTTTAGTAGTAAGAAGTCAGAAAAGTTGCGTTTTGATAGGCGAGTAAAGCTCGTTAGCAAGTCTGCATCTTTTATTTCCACTCAGTGCATTTCTGTTACCATCCGTGAGTGAGACACCTGATCATGCCATCTCTGTTGTTTTATCATGCTTACCAAATCCCACATGCCCAAGTGCACCTCCTCTCATCAGAACTTAATCTTTCCTTTTCAACACTAATGAGGTAAAATGAAAAAGAATAACTACGATAGAAACGGTGATGTGTAGCCTGTCAATAGCTTAAAAGTATTCATCATTTCAAAATAGGAAGACGGACTCGGATTTTGCCGGGGGCCAGCAGCTTGGGAGATAATTGGAGATTCATGAAGTGATTGCGATTATTGATGGGAGAAGTGGAGAGGATGGCTGAATGCTATTTATCCAGACCCGCCTCAAACGGCGCTGCTGGTGACATAAACAACAGGTGTGAGCGTGCATCTCTGTGCTCAATTATAGGTTTTAATGAATACAAATTCCAAATTAGCAGAGGGTGAATGCGCAAACACATACGTGCACACAAACACAGCGGTTTCATAAGCAAACATACAGAATGACAGGTTTTAAACCTCATCCCCTGAGGAGCAAAAACAAGATAGTAACAAAGAGAGGCTAGAGGCTTGCAGTAATTTATTTTCTTTCTCTCACTGGAACAATATTGACTGAAAACAACTTGAAGGAGGATACTGAGGATGGTTTCAAAATGTTGGAGCCAAATTAAACAATGTTAATGTAAACATCAGGCCATGATATTAGAAACAGCATGGCAGGAAATGCCATCATTTTTTAGATCAGCAAACTGAATAATACAAGTTTTTGCAATTGTTTCGGTTTCTCACTGATTAGCTCTGCCCAGAAGTTGATTTCATTTTTTTGTTTATTGAATGCAGAGGCATCTACTTCCTTTCTGCATTTCTTTTATCCTCAACATTGACTCCATTTATTCCACCCTGGATCCCAGCTACAGAGAAAATATATTTGTCCAAGAAACAAAATTTGAAATCAAATTTTATGACTTTATGAGATCTTTTGGTAAAAATACAAATCACTTAAGTTAATCAACATATTCACAAAGTAAAATCTACTCTGTATTAATTCGGGGTGTAAATTAAAAAAACATTTGCAAGGTCCAACCGATTCACAGAAAGGACTTATTCCATTCAACGGCCTACCTTTGGGTTTATAATACTCCAAAAGTTAAGACAAACTGTGGAAAAGGCAGATTCACTTCACAATTGCAGCAATTAACCATGGCATCCTCAAGCTTTAGAGTAATGACAACACACAACGCAGAGACACCAAAAGTGTAAACCATTAAAAGGAATATGTGTGATCCTTAAAAATTTTTAAATAAATCTGCAGAGTGAGAAACCTGAGCTCAAAAGTTGCCAGCAGGTTTTTAATATTTAGTGGCTCCTGAATTTGGACACTTACCTACCTGTGATTGCACACCAAGAAGGGAAATGTGACGAAAAAAAAACAGTGAAAATCAAATCCTATTAAAAAAAAATAACATTAAGTTTCCTTTTAATTTAGACCTGAGATTAACTTCAGATCACTAAACAAAACAGTTTCAAGACTCAGCTGCATAGAAAAGAACCTCATTAAGTTGCCTTTGTTTTTCGCATGTCATATTCAATTATTGTTATCACATAATTTTATGTCACTGGTTATAATAAACTAATGCAAACCACTTCACATCTGCTTAACAGTGAGGGGAACCAGTCACAGAAACTTCTCAATCCACATTTAAAAAAATTGGTGTGGATTGATGTCAGATGTATTAATAATTTCAATATAATTAATACACCTGAAGATGTATTAAAATAAGTCAATTATTGGCCAACCATTGCTAAATTTACAGCTTTATAAATGTTATGGATACATTACATTTCCTCTTACGAGGTCAAATCTGATTTGGGCTTTAAAAAGACAAAGAAATCATCTCAATCTTATACTACAGCCTGACATGTAATACTGGGTGTCACATCACTGCACAAATGGCTGCAGTGTCACAATAAGAATTGATAAGTTAAACTGTAGGCAAATTGTGGGATAAAAGTACTTTTGAACTGTGGTAATCTCCACAATAAAGTGGATATGATACAAAGGTGACTTGTGAAAGCAGAAATTCCCTCAGTGCTTTCGAGCGTTGAGTTGGAATGAAGTCCCACTACAAAGTGAAGCGTTAAAGCCTTTCAACATGAGATGAAAGTCAGACATAAACATAAGAAAAACTATGAGGGATGTCATCATCCTGTCTAACGCCGAGGTGTAATTGAGCTATAAACCCTCTTCGTCCATTGCTACTAATATAACCAAGAGGAAAACCTTATTTGGATTAAATCATTTGTGTAAAGTTCATTTGTTTGAAGAGTCTCTACGGAATGCATTAAAGCTTGCGAAAACTTTGCTTTTATGTTGGAATCACCATACGGCAGCAAGAGGAAGGAGAATTTCTGAGGTGTTGCTATCTTTAAGTTGCACATTAATGGTCACCCACCAAGACGGTATACGCTTCTTTATATCAAAAGGGGATGAAGGAGAGAGATATCCTATGCCTGAGTCCTGCTGCCTCTCGGTGCAGAGTCTGCATTTCACATTTGAGCTTGGATGTGTCTCCTCAGCTAAGAGTAGAAGCAACATCCTCTAAGCCCATAATTTAGTCCAAGGAGCCAGAGCACAGCTCAATGAAATTCCAACAAACAGGAATAAAATCTGCATCATAACAAGCAGAGAAAACAGTCATGACTGGTAAGATTTACTGTGGATGATTGAAACACAACTGAAGCAGGAAAATGAGGATCTGCCGTTATGTAAATTGGCTTTCCTGGTGTTTCTTGGTGTGCATTCCATCCCAAAATATGTTATCTTAAGCAAAAAAGATGCTTACTAGAGTCGAGCTTTATGTATTTTTATCCTCCACACCTATTGAGCCTTTTCAAAAGTGAGCTCCACTCCTAATCATGACTAAGTATTTTAGACCACAAATTTTCTAATGCAGTACACACACAAAACAACTGTAAAATAGGGTAGGGTTAAGGTTAGGGTTACTTGGCCTATTAGCACAATTTAAAAACTGGTGTGTAGTTTGAAAGGTGCACTTTAAAAACAAGTTAAAAGTGAGACTGGGGGAAAAGGAGTCTTTCTGCTACGTCATCACAAACCACACACGTTAAAAAGACGGTATAAGCCTATGGACCACTATGGTTTAACATATCGATACGCGCGGATGAAAAATCGATACCTTCCGAGTAGGGAAAAAAAAAAAAAAAATAAATAAAAAAATCAATAGATATCGTAGAATCGTACAATTACACAGCCCTCGTCTTCGCAGAGATAAACAGAATGTTTTCATTTCGGTTGAAACTTAAAATTAGATTTTGGAAAAAGTAATACTGCGAACTGACATCTGTTCTCAGTGACTCACAATTGCTTATTGATTTCATTTTTAAATCTTTTTTTAATTAAAGTACATCAAGCTCCTAGAAACCCTAAGACTGCAGCTGGTCTCTGATTTCTGAGTTTTGCAAAAAAAAAAAAAAAAAGTGTCCTGACAATGAAAAGAAATATAGAACTAAAATACACAAAGCACAGAATTTAATTGGTGCTTTGAGCTGATAGGTTACAGGAAAATGGAGTCAAATCCTTGGGATGATGTTGCTTGGCTGTCACCATCTTCCGCTTCATTTGTCCAGTTTTCTCCCTCCTACAACTCTCAGCCAATTAGAGATGGCTATAAGCTGCCATCCGTCTATTAGCCGCCGAAAGCTTTCCAAGAATCCCCCAGAAATGGGTCTCTATTGTGAGATGTGCATGTTCTCACTGGCTGCTCTGACTTAACTGCATCTCTGTCTCTTGCATCAAGAAATCAGGACAGCCCTAAATCGCATAGGACAGAAAACAAAATAGTGAAGACTCAGGCGCACGCACAGAGCCAACACATGGTTGAGCTGTCTCTTCATTTCCACCCGCCTCTCACACTCCGAGAAAACCGAGGTGGAGTCCAAATGCAGTGTGGATGACAACACACCCTTCATAGCAACCTGCTACATGACCAGCTTGACAAACAGTGGAATCACCCTTGAGACCAGTGACGCATAGGGAAGACACAGCAATAGAAAGAGAAAGAGGGGGGAAAAAAAGTGATTATTTTTGAGATTTGACGTTTATATATTATGCATTTTTAAATTTAAAAAATGTAGAAGTATCTGATTTAAAAAGTGTGACGACGCAAGGAGTTCGTGTTGGAGCATCAAAACGTTGATATTTGTATGACAATTCATCAGCATACAATGAAACTGAATGAATGGCAATTTTAAAATAAAAATAAAACAGTTAGCTTCAGTTTGTAAATGTATCTGGAGCTCTGACAGGTTATTACTTTCTGTCAGTCAGGAGAGAGAACATGTCCCAGTGCCCTGATCTCAGAAGTAATTATAGAGTTGTCATGGTATAGAGCAAAGATCCAATATCCTTAGTATTTTTTAAAATAGCTTTAAAAATAATGTCAAATGAAACAAACTCTAAAACAAAAAAATACTTAATTTGATTCGATAAAAATTTAGGATAAATTCCACTACAGTTAAGCTGCTTATTGAACAGCTATTGCCGATTAAAACTGCTAAATGAAACTTGATATTTACCCAAATCATCTCGTTCTAAAAGTATGTGGTTTCTTTTTTGGGTCTGGTTTGTATAGCATAGTTTGAATAAGTTTATAATATATACAGCACAGAGAAAACTATCAGAGAATCCATGAGGTTTTAATAGTCGTATGATAATGGAGAAGGTGTTAGTTTGCCATGAAATCCTCCCAGGTTGAAATTTGTTTTATAACCTTGTTCAGCTTTAAAAAACTCTGCAATGTTCATTTGTTTTCTTTTTTCCTCATATCATGTTGTTGCCACCACTATATTTCACCATAATATATGTTCAGGGTGATGTGAACAGTCAGCTTTCCTCCACAAAATGTGTTGGGTATGGGCCAAAATGTTTTGTCACCTCTTTCATATTCGTTGTGTCCTCTACATGATCTGTGGTAAATTTCAAGCCTTCCTTTTTTGTAGCAGATCATTGTCATTCCATTTCATAATCAAGCAGTACTTTGTGCTTTTCTACATTTTCAAATCTAAATAAAACACGTTCAAGTTTTTTGGTCACAATGTGACAAAGAGTGAAAAAGTTCAAAGTTTATGAATTTATTTGCAAGGTAGTGTCTGAACAATTGTTTTCCCAAATTAACAGAGTTTTTCTGCTGTGGCATTTTGAAAAGAAGCACAAAGACAGTTCCCTCCACTGTGTCTGGACACCGTGACAGCTTGACGAAACTCCCCAGAAAGCGGTAACTGTTTGTGAGCATTCACACTGACAATGATACAGTGCACTCCACATCATTGCTTCCTTACCTCTCAGCCTGACAGATGTCAGCCATTGGAAAAGAACGGGTGGAAGACTTTTCAGCAACGTGCATTGCCTCACTTTCTACAGTAGGGAAATCCAGATGTTTGTGGGAATCAGTGAAGATGTGGAGAATGGTCTGCACTTGCGTAAAGCTGTATGTTTTTAAGTTTCTATGCCTATCCACGTCTCTCCTGGAGTGTTCATGTCACGTGTTTGGAGTCGAAAAAAGACAGAGGAGCCGTTCTTTCGGTTCTAAACTTTCACTCTGACTTTTCTCAGTCTTCTCCTATCTCATATGTCGAACAGCCGTTCAGCAATGAAGTGTTTCAAAAAACGTTACAAAGGTTCTGAAACACAAAGAGAAGTGAAACAACATGATGGACTGCAAGCATTGCTGTGTTCAAAGAGAATTGAATGATCGCGGAGGAAAGTAAATTATGAAGCAAGGGAGAGAATAAAAATGTGAGGTCTAAATGGCACAAATACAGAGTGATAGCTGGCGGTTTTAATCAGAGGAAAATCTAAATTAGAAATAGAACCAATATGTGATTCTTGGATATATCCAGAAATTGCTTGATATATCCAACCTCTATACAGTACATCTATGATCCGTAGGCTTGTGTTGCTGCTCATCATGATGTGGCTCATTCTAATCTAATAGTTCATGCTTAGAGTCAAATAAACTCCTAGATGAAAAATTGTGCATCACAAAATGCATGACAAATATTTTGACAGATTTACCGGTATATTAAAATATTTTAACAGAACACCTCAGTTTCTGGATGGTCTCTGCTCCGCATGGCTTTTTTGGGGGGAAATATTCAAATATGAAAAAGAAAAATAATATCAGTACAGGTACAACAATTGTTAAAAAAAATATCAGATTCTCTAAACATTGCTAGGAAAAGAAGTATCCAGCAGAAAATGCTTCACTTCATTTATTTGGGCTTTAAATCTCTGTCTACCATTCAAAGTATGCTGATAAGAAAGGGAGAAAGTGAAGAAAATGAAAGTGAAGGCAATTCTAAATCAACAGATTATTGCATTATATCAAGGTCAGGACTTGATATAATGCAAAAACAGGGATGATTATAGTAAAGATTCCAAACACATCATGTGAAAGACGATGTGTTTGGTTCGTTCATAAAACAAATGTTAACATGTTATAAAAATAGCAAAAGTAACTTGAAATAGGCAGCACACAGCTCACCCTCTTGCCTTGGCGATACTTCTCCAGGCTTTGAGAAGGTCACTATGACATGCATCACATTTCTAACAGTTAAGCTCTTTGTCCAGCTTTGAGAATTTGAAATGGTAAAGGTTTCTTTCTGTGCAAAGAAAATAATCACCTGTGGCTTCCCCAAAGGAACCTCACAGATGCCTGCCGAGGATAAAAAGAAATGATCAGCTCTGTGTCTTAGGGCAAAGTTTGCAGAGAAACTGTGTCCACCTATCTTTACACTCCTGCCTCCTTTGTCTCATTTCAAAAGACCTCTTCCTTCACTGCTAAAAGCTCAGCCAGTTTTTTTTTAAAATCATGTTGAACCTCAGCACAAAGGAACTGCACATCAAATGTCACCTCCTAACAGGCTGTAGCCGTGGCAGGCGGCGCCCTGAAGCACCTTCTGAATGAAGCTTCCAGGAAAGTAGAAGAATGCAGTTGGAAAATCCTTTCAGAGGTGAGCAAAAGTGCATTATGGAGTAAGCAAGCCCAGATAGGCCTTAAGATTTGGGTGGTCAAAATCACCACAGAGAGAGAAAACTGTAAATTACGATAAAGTGACCGGGACCGTACTCACAGTTCTACGTTTTTTAACAGTGACACGCATAGTTGTTGCACAGTAGCTCTTGACATTTCGCTGTCCAATCTTCATGTGATCACACCCTGGCTGCAGAGCGTGTGGCATTTCTCTGAGAGCAATAATAAGGTGGTAACAGATTGTCCTTTTGGTTCCGCTGGTGTGCTGTGGCATTAAAAAGGTTGCAGATTTATTCCTAGGCCAGCAGCACTTCACATTTTGCAATCAATAATTAGAGGCGATCAGTAAATCTGTTCCTTGAGAGGTGATATTAAAAGCGTAGTTCAAAATCTAATTTACTGCCCTGCTCTGCTCTTAGGTACTGTGGACATCACTACCTTTGGTTTCAATTTCAATCTTTTGTACCATAGAGCAGTTTGTCTTACATACTACAAGCATAGCATTATGACCACAGACATATGATGTGACAGACACTTGTAAAGTGTCCACCTCCTTATAGTTTAATGTCATCCTGTATGTTTCTATTTTCTCTGCACTTTGGTTTAGGCTCTTATTTTAGTGTTAGTCAATTCTCTCCTTGATTATAGCTTCCCTTGGTTTTCTCATTGGTCATTGCTAGTTTCTTTTGTTAAGCTTACTGATTCTATGTCCTGTTCTCCAAGTCTCATTTTTGTAAATGTCTTTGCTTAACTATTAAACCGTCTCAATATATTTTTCCACCTCCAGTCTGCCTGCACCCGGGTTCTCCAACACCGAATTATGACAAAGTTTCACTTTTTGAACTGAATTACTGAAGAAGGATACCAATTCAGCAATATTTTTTGTTGAGATGCTTGGAATATGACCTAGATGCAGAATTTCCACCTTAAAACATTAGTAAACTTACTAAAGGATTTGAAGGATTTTGATCTGTTACTGCACGCCACTAAGTCTGATTTGACTGAAGAACCGCATTCACTGCAGCACAATTGATGCCTGGAGCCTGGAAAATGGACTTAATCACACACATTTCACACGTGTCTCTGCATGATGAATTGTTTTTATTGAGCCTTGATGCTCAGATGCTTAGCAAAGAGTGTTTGATGAGGAGGCGTATTAGCCAAGCTCAACTTAAGGCACCAATCCAAAGGAGAATCATTCAAATCATGGCTGCTGAGTATTGATGCAAATAAAAACTTTCCATTCGATTCTCTCAAGGTTTACATTCGTGAGATGGGGCAAGCTGTTATGTCAACATCATATTCAGCTGCTAAATATTTGCTTCCAGATAACACCTGTGTGCAATTTCTCACAGGTAACACATTTGCGCGAACAGACTTTCTAATACAATGTCCTCCTGCTGCGTGCAGTGCTGCCTGAGGAAGCGCTTTTCTGGAAGAGAACTTCTGGCTTTGTGTTCACATCATTACAGTGAAAGCGCTCAGGTCTTGTCATTCTTTAGCACCTGTGTGCCTGCTCATGTCTGTCTGCGAGCCTGCCGGTGTTGTTGCAGGCTTAGCCCTCTTAGTTACAGCAGTGCCGGTCAGCACTCGGCTGGAGATGTGGGTCTTAAGGCTTTGTCCACAATTCACCACAGCTGATTGCTCTTCTGGATGGTTGGGATTCTCTGCTAAGACTGGAATTACTGACCCATGTCGGCTTTCCACCTTTACAGCAGACTTTTCAATGTGTACCCAGCTGGAACGCCAAAAACTCAGAGAATTGAAAAAGTGTATTTCAGTATGTGAACAGCTTTTGACTATTGTCTTGTTTTCAATGTTTATTAAAAAAAATCCCTTCAACTCTCTTACCTCTAAAAGCAACGTGAGAGTCTTCCTTCTAAGTAGTGTAATTATTAGTTTTTCATTGTTAGATCCTCATTTTTAAATTGTTTTCCTTTTAATTTGAATACAGATGAACAGAGGAAAGTACAGTTTCAGTTTCAAGCCATTATACATTTTAAAAATCTCTAAAGTTTTCTGTCAAACTTTTCAAGACAAAAAAAAATAAATAATCAACTCCTTCACCAATTATGACATAATCGAGATTGCTGAGAGTTAAATAATCTACTGATTGTTTACATATTAGCTGGATGTTTATTTACACTCCAAACTTTGAGGGTTGACATCCTGTAACTTTTAGATATTTTGCTGCTAAACACATGTGACTCAGTTACTATGGTTATTAGAAGGACTTGCAAACAGATCCAATTAAGCCCAAAGTTATGCATTAATCAATTAAACAGAAATTATTGATACTCCTTTCAATGATTCATGGCAATATCTTTAAGTATTAACACAATAATACCCTTTACATAATCACTGATTGAGTTTTTGTACCTCTCTGCTGGTATTTAGTAATTTTATCTTTGGGGATGAGCTTCAAATCTCTGTGGATGGATGGCCTCCTTCCCATCATCTTGAGCTTTAGCTCCCTTTCTTATGAATTCTCAAAATTACTTTAAAGCCGGATCTTGCAGATGATATGAATAAATCTGGACTCATGCTAAGTTTTATCCATGTAGAAAAAGGCCCTGTTTTTATTTTGAAATCACTTTGTTTTACAGTCTTAGTTTTTTGTTTGGTTAGTACGCATTACAGAGACCGGAATTTATCGCACAAACCAAAATAGATGCGTCCCTTTGGAAAGATCATTCTGCTGCTGTAACTTCACATGCACGATCACTGACGTTGAACTGCTCCTTCCAACTCGACAGCCAGCATCCCACCCTACAGAGCACAATGAAGCCATCAAATGTTTTCAGTGAAACAGGCTGAAGTTTTCATTGTCTTCTGGTAGTTTTTAGCTCATGAGAAAGACCAAGCCAACCAAGAGAGGGGTTAGGGCTTTCTGTCAGCATGAAATGTCTCCACACAGCAGCCCAAACCTGAACTGACAGGCACACACCTCACCGACACTCCTGTAACAACTCACTATTGTTCCCATCTGAAATGTCCAGCCCACACCTTTTAGAGCCAGGAGAAAAAGGAGCATGTGTGGCAATCCATAGACGTCGACATCAAACTGGGCTACATCTGCAGCACATATTAATTCATTTATCATCTTACTTTTTGTATATATTAGCATCATTTTACTTAATCCTAAAATTTTAATTCATGGATTTAAAACAGTTTAAATGGCAAAAATGATGAGGCTTGTCTGTATTACGTGAACACGACAACTAAATTGATTGACTGCAGGTCTGTTCGGTGCCGTTCTGTGTGTGAGTGAAAAGAACCTTATACAATGTCCTTTTGTATTCAGTAAAAGGTTTCTAAATGCAGTCCATTACTGCCATCATTTGCCATCAACAATCATTTCCACCATTTTGCTCTGTTCCTATTTTGAAAACCATCATAACAGCTTTGTGAAAGCAATTAGTTTTTTCTAGAGATATTAGGTAAACGTGATGATCTGAAATCCAATCAAATATAATATTTTGAAAGAAAGCACAGATGTAGAATTTAGGAGCACCAAGTTGAACATTAGCTAACAGTATTGTCCAAAGGCAACCTAAAAGCACTGCTAAGAAGTCTAACATAAAACTCAAAGTCAAAACAGGAAGAAACAAGCAAGGAAACAGAGCGTTTAAATAACAAGAAAATCTAACAGAAATCAAAGAAACCATGCAACATTTATACCCAGGAAGCACAGTTACCAACACTTCCCAACTGTTATAATTAGTAAAAAAAAAAAAAAAAAAGGCTACTTGTGAACCTTTTCTCACCACACTTCCCTTTTATTTAACCAAATAAAAAGATAGATGATCTTTCGTAGTTTGATCATCTAAGTGAATGTTTTTCCAATGATTCTGTAGACCATAACAACATTATGAAAACAAAAATATTTTCTTTCCTGGTGAGGAAGATTGTAGGCTTTATGTTTTCACTATAGCTGGCAGCCACAATTATCAAAATGAATTTATGACACAATCTGATACATGATAACAACGGTTACAGATAAAACCTACCTCCATGCAACAAAAGCCATTAAAAATTGGATCATTACTTATAAGCTAACTGTAATTTAATGATGCCACATTATATTGCCAAGCAGGTTTTCAGTATTCTTACATCATCAAAAAAATAAAGATTGCTGCTCTTTTCAACAGAACTGATGGCTATGTGTTGGCAATGTCCCAGAATTGTTCATTTAAAGACTAACATTTCACACCCCATCTTCATGTAAATACCAATATGAAGGTTTTGCAGTGATGCCAAAACATTATGTTTTATTTTTTACCAATTTTCTGTCTGCCTGTGTGTGGAGCATTCAAAAATGTTACGCTATTACGGTGTTAGCCTATCAAAAAACTCTTTCCGATACATTGTTTCACTTCTGAAGACAAAATAGTTTTTCACTAACCTTTTAGTCGTAAACCAAAAGCACGACTGTCTTTTTTTAACATTAAAAAAAACATTAAAAAAATACACAGAAAGCTTAAAAGTAAAAAGTGTGAATGTTAATGATTGGCCCTACATTTTGAAAAAGAAAAGTCCTCATCTTAAGGAAAAAGATCTTAAGTCAAATTTTGTTCTGAGGGGGAAATAAAACCCTGAAGATATTATTCAGTCATAAGTACAGTAAAAGTATAAAAACCGAAGAAGCGGAAAAGGTTGCCGTTTTAAATGAATGCCATTCTTACCTTCTGTCGAATCTCTTCTTCCATCTTGATGGGGGAGCCGAGTTCAGCCACCTGTCGAACTCCCTCGCTGGCATAGCCGCCGTACTCCCACAGCACATAACTCCTGGTGTGGGACGCACCAATCAGGGCAGACCAGTGGTTGGCACGTCCTAAAGGAGATGGGAACTTTAGCACTCAAACCAAAGAGAAAAATCCATCTATGACTGAAAGACTAATTATGATAAGAGTCATAGTTTTACCTAAAAGTACAGGCGTACTTAAATGGTTTAATTTAACATCCAACCTAAGCAAATCTTAAACATTGAACTGTTTTCCCAAAGAACTTTCTTGCGTTCAAGTCTGTCCGATTTTTACTCTTTGAATCTTGATACAGTATATCAACCAATCAGATGAAGACACTTGAGTGAAATAAAGTTCTTTTGTGAGATTAACTAATAGTGAATGCCATTAGAATATTGCATAATGGTTCATGATTCTGATTCTTCAGGCCATTTGAATTGCCTTTTAATTCCAGGATAACAAAAACCCAAAACATATGAAATCTTCATACCAGTCACTGTGAGGAACAAACTAATAGCTGAAAACTAATCAGACACAGAGTGCATGTCAGTGTTGGGCCAGTACTGCTATAATCACTCACTTGGATAATCTCTTGGATGTACTTTTTCTGACCAGTTGCCATAGAAGGTAAGTCTATATTTAGCAGTTCCACAAGCACAGCATTCGATTGCAGGTACTTCAGTGACTTCACCGGGAACACGCTCTGCAGGGAGACGGGATGTGAAAGATACAAAACTCAAATAACACAATAATTCCACAGACGAGTCACCTAAATAATATCATAATAAAAATGATCATATTTTCCAAATTATTAAGGTAACATTTGAATTATTTGTGACCTCATTCTTTTCAGCTTCAGTGCAAGCCAAATGAACCATATCAACACAAAACTGAAGCTCTGCAGATTCTCAATGGGGGAACATAGACTGTTCTTTAAATAACAGTGCAGTTTTTTTTAATATGATGGGTTCAGTCAGCACCACACTACAGAGGAAATTAAACAATCCTCCTGAGTTAGCTTTTATTCTAGTATTATATTCTCATATATTTAACCAGAAAACATAAGATAATGGATGGATGGATGTGCTGAAACCTAAAAGTCAGGAAATGACTACAATAAGAAAAAAGTGCATTGTTTAATCTGGTCCACATGAATGATCTGACCAAAAGTCCTTGTAAAATATATAATATTGTCCCTTCTTACAAACTTTCAATGGGAAACTCGCTGACTTTTGTCTGATTTACATGATTTTTGTCTGCTAAATAGATAGATAGTGCACTTAAGTACAAAACCCTACTCAAACGAAACCATTTCAAAGTTATCAGGGTGTACAATCCTCATAAACAATTACTTAGGTTAATTTAAATGATGATTGATAGCAATAATATGCAGTAAGAATCTAGCTAGCAGAAAAAGAAAAGAAAAGAAATGACACATAGACTCATAAATATTCTAAATTTGCCCTGAACCAGTGTTGCTGAAAGATAGGTCAAGGCGATAGTTTGAATATTTATGAATCACCCAATTATTTAGTGGAAATTTCCTCTTGACATCCAAGTTGCAGAAAGGCGAGTCAAACTTTAAGCACCTAACTTATGTCAGAAAATGGAAACAGGGTGGCTTGATTGACTTGCATAATAGCATGGAAAATTAGATTTTAGTGTGTAGTGAAAAGCTTTACGCAGACAGGAGTCCTCTGAGATTTAGCATGATAAAATCATTCAACCAGATACGGCTTTCATCGAACAATGAATGTTTGCGTTTGAGCGGACAGACCCCTGTGAGTGTACCACTTTACCAGACTGTGGTGATGATTTCAAGAGGTTTTAAAAATGGTGACGCATTCTTTTGGGCAGAAGTACAATCAACATAAAACCTCAGACGTTGCCCTGGGGATCTTACAGTTTGACCGCGACATCCGCCTCATACTTCCTGAGAGTTTTTTCATAGCACTGCGGGAGGGTTAAACAGTTTGTGTCCAGGAGGTGTATGGTCTGCAGAGATGCTGGCTGCCTTTTTCCTTTCTCGAGACATGTACATGTCCATTATGTAGAGGGACTGGTTTTCATGCCATATGTGGGCTACGAGCATTAAACCATGAATGAAAGGAGAAATCTGGTGATCTCACAGCGATCACCAGATTCACTGTCAGTCTGGTGATCACTGTGAAGAATGTCTCATTATTATGAAGAATGAAACATTCTGGAGAATAATCTGAAGATGCAAGGCAGTTATTGCTAGTACACAGCTGCAAATGGAAAGCAAGTAAAGCTTATGGAATCCATCCATCCATCCATGAACATACTAAACAGCATAACAGTGACATTCTTTGTTTTAAAAAATATCTGTCTCTGTTGTATCTCTCTCCCTATATATATAATTACAGCCAATAATTAATTGGTCCCGATGTTTTAGAATGTGAGGATTACTAGTGTTCTTACAAATATCTGATGCGAATTTCATGTCAATAGGGATTTCTTTTTTGTATATTTATAGAGAAAATGTGTTCATTTTCTCCCATGTAGTTTTTGAAACATGATTAGGGAGGTGTGAGGTTATCTGAACCAGAATACAGGGAAAATACTACATTCGAAGAAGTCTACAATAGCTGCATGATGACAAGTCTAGGTTGTAGAAATGAGCTGCAAAAGACCTAGTGGAAGAGAAGATGGGCAGCTGTCATTACCTTTCTCACAAAGTCGAATGGTGAGAGAGCCTTGATCCTGGAAAAAGATGACTCTTTTCTGCACAATACTGGCCCTGCAGACACATATAGAGAACAAGTTTGGAAGAAATGTAGAGTAAGGATAAAGATGAAAAAGAAAATGGAGAAAAAGTTGGATCATAGTAGGAGTGCAAAAGCTGGATGAAATTGAGATTTTTTTTTTTTTTTTAGAGTTTCTTTTCTACGTCTGATCCATGAAATCCTCCTCAAGACGGGAAGGTAATGGCTTCCCTGAGGTTTCATAATGGACACTGAGTACACATTTTTTCACAGGAAAAACACATTCTCCAATTCTCACGGCGCGATCATCCTGCCGCAACAGCAGCAATCACAGCCGCAGAAACGAAGAAGAGGGAGAAAAGTCCGGGAGTTACATTAAGAAGAGAATATAGATTTGTGCAATTGTAGACAAAACCAGGCTGTAATTGATGAGTTAATCTCGACTGAAAATTAAACTGCCCCATCTAAAATTGATTGTTTTTTAACCAATGCTTTTACGTTGTTTTCTAAAATGTTATAATGGAAGACAAAGACAGCTCATCTGCTTTGTTTTCCACCTCTCCTACTGATATTTTGAAAACAAAGGCAGTAACAAATAGTAAGAGGAGCACAATGGTGGGGTGCCTTACAAAACTTTCCAGACAAACCAGCCAAATGTTCTTGCAGTAAATAATACAGTCTGTTGCAATTTCTTCAATCCCAATACTACACCCAAATAACCCAGTAAATGGTTCTAATAGTCATCATGCTTTTCTGGTAAGGTAACAGACAGACAACTAAAATTCAGGAGAGACTGGAAGAATAAGTCAAAAAAAAAAAAATATATATATATATATATATATATATATATTATCCTTGTAACAAACCTCAATTGTTTAAGAGCATTATGCCATCAAAACTTGAAATTATTTGAAAAATCCAAACCGACACTGTAAGCAAGTAGAACTGTACGTTGCACTAGTCAGAAAAGAAATAAATAGCACTAGTATTCTTTTTATAAAAGTAGTGTTCCCCACGTACAATAGAGAGAAATAAAACTGCCTCAAAGTGAGCTGAACAACCCTGGCAATGAAGACAGAGGAGCGCGCGCCAACTTTAGGTAGGAGTTATCGGTTATATTGCTTCTATAAATCTTACGTGGGCTGAATGGTGCAGCATACTCTGCAACATGGGGTGACTGCTTGGGCATGAAATTGGAGAACAAAAGTGAAATATAATAACTATTACTGAGCCTGATCATTTTTGATCAAATTTTCTAGTTTGTAAAGAAAAAAAATGCTGGTAGTTTGCATTATTCACTAAGTCAGCGGAAGGATGCATCTTTACGTACGCTAGCACCAGCTCTCCTTTCTACTAGACATCTATGTTAAAATTTGGTTGTTTTTAAATAATCTGATCAGATTTTTTTGCCAGTAAGCAGCCACTGCTGGTAAAGCAAGGCAAATTGTATTAGAGGTGTGCAGAAAACCCGGTTGCTGCATCTTAGGCACAAATAGGTAAAACTTCATGTAAAACTTTATTCAGGGTGTTTTAGCCTATTTCTTCAAATAAAAGTTAAACTATGAATCTTTTTTGTTCATCTGCAATGTTTTGATACACGTTTTGTCAGTTGTGTGTTTGCAAAACTACTCTATGCATCACAGTTTTAAATGTACTTTTGTTAGGCATTACTTTCCAGATTTTGTGACTTGAGTATTGTTCTACGACAAATTGATGTCTTCTATTTGTTTTCAACAGCCATGCCACGTTATTGTTCCTAGTCTCCTTGCTTTAACTCCTCGTGTTTCCTTAAGGAAAAGGAAGAGTCAGCATTGGAATACAAAGCCTTTGATGAATACACATTGCTGTTTCAGTCAAACGAGCCATGCTAATGTCACCAACCGCTAAGCAGGCTACATGTTGCAATTGGGATATTCATGAGAAATAAAAAAAAAAAAAAAAAATTTCTTTTATCTGTTGAAGCCTTTACCGCATCAGATCAAACTGTTATCTGACCAAATTTCTCATCTGAGTGTAAGGAGATGAATTTTGTCACCGACAGGCGAAGGGTCTTCCCCCGCCTCCCACTGGCTTCCTCCCGGTAACAGCATCCGAATACTGATGGGAAAAATGAACCAGAGGTCGATGTGAGGTGAAAATGTGATGAACAGACAGCTGTAGGGCAGAGATGGAGAATTCTAAGTATAAACCTGATAACGATCACCAGGACAGCAGAACCTAGATTGGAAAAACAGTCTTCCTTTTTTCACTCACGCGCGCTTGTTTTTCTCTCACCCTCCCTCTCTATTTTAGCTCTGGGTGGGAATCACTAGACACCAAAAGACTTTTCAGGACTTTCTTGAGATTAAAGCACAGATTTGAGGTAAACTCATCAGAGCTACAAGAAAGCCCTTTATGACCTGAGGTGGGAAACACACAAATACCCACACAGTCTAATGTTCATACACACTCTGCACTTTGTCACAGCCTGGGGGGCCTTGCTTAAACAAGAACTTCATGCTTGCAAAAGATAAAAGTCAAAACAAGGCAGGAATATAAAAGAGCTTAGGGCTGGAAATACTCATCATAGCATGTGTCAGATGAAATGGGATGAAGACTTCAAGACAGGAAAGGGAAGGAAATTGGGTGAGTGAGTCATCATTATTGCAAGAATCTGAGAATATTTAATCAAGCTGTTTATGTTTCCTGTTCCAATACAAGCAAAACTTTCAAGTGTAAACCAGTTGTTTTTTTTCTTTTTGCTCTACTCCAAATTCTCTGTGCTTTAGGATTTCAAATGTTATCATCTATATTAGGTATGGTCATTTAGGCCAGGGACGGTATATCAAATTGCTTGCCTGAGAACCTAACAAATATTTTTCTTCAAGAAAGATTTTTACTGCAGACTATTCTGAATTGATAACTATAGATTACCTGTAACTATAGATTATTTTGAGTATATTTCAACAACTGCAACATTTTCTAAAAATGTTGGATTGTTACTGATGTTCAAAGTGTTTCTTCCTTGATGCATTTTAAATTCAATCGTATTTGTCCTCAATTCCTGCTGGATTGAAAAGTAAATAAATAAACATCCGTATACCAAACATCACTGGACAGACTGGAGCAAAGCTTTGTATTTTATCAGTATTTAAATTTCCTCCAACTCTCTTGGAAATGATGTCTTAACAGAAAAAAGTATGAAGGATAAGTAAGTTAAAAAGATAAATATGTTATGAAAAGGGGGTGGAGAATCAGCACTTTGTGGAGGTTTTACAGCTGCAGTTTCCTGCTGCCTGAGGCAACATTTCTCGGCAGCTCAACAAGATGAATGACAAGAATTTGACCAGCAGAGGAGGAGAAGGGCAGTCCTGACAGTACACAACCAGCCTCAAGAAGACAAGTTGCTCACCGCAGCTTCAAGTTGCTGTTAGTTCAAGTGCCAGGAACAAGAGAGACGAACAAAGATAGCGCATTATGGAGTGTGCTATTTAAAAGATGCTGACATGGCTTGCTTGCCAAGAAACCGATAGCAGTGTTTGTAACAGGTGACTTCTCTCCAGGGTTCAGCTCACAATGTGTAAATTAGAAGGAAAAATGTATCTAAAGAAGCAGCACTAACAAGCCTGCCAAACCAGAGAACCCAGCAGTGAAGCCTGATGTCCAGAATAATCTGAATATCAAGTGTGTGACAACTACAAAAATGTTTTCTTTTACTTTAACTGTGCCTTAAAAGTAACTTTCTTGTGAAATCTTGAAAGTTTCTTGATTAACAGTTTGCCATGTTTCACATTTTCTTTTGGACTGTGGCTATTTTTACCATCAGTTTACAGCTTACACAGACTGCGATTAAAAAGTGAGGGAGGTTATAGGACCAGTGGAGGGAAAGGTATTCACTCCACTGAACGCTTTACAAATTTCTTGCATAGCAAATCAACCATGAGCAACAAAATATGGCTTTTTGACAAAAAGAATGACCTCATATTGTCAAACTGAAAACAGATTTGTATAAAATAATGTCAATTAAATAAAAATATGTAACATAAAATGCATGTATAAATACGTATTTGCCCTGTTTAAAGTGACTGACCTAATTAAAAAAAACGGTCTAGTCAATTGTTTGTAATCTCACAATGAGTGGAATGGAGATCATCTAAATGCATCTCAAGCGACTGCAAGGTAAAGACATCTGAGTCTGGGAGGTCAGCTCACTGATTAATCAGTATTCCTGGCTTATAGCATGAAGACTAGGAGAGCACTACAAACAAAACGTAGAATAGCTTACTGAAAAGTTTAAACGAACGGATGGAAACAGAAAACTTCTGAGGCAATGAAATGGTCAGGGATTCTCACAAACAGAGTGACGGTGCAAGAAAGAGTCAAATGAGAGAGGACTCCAGGACACCTGTGAATACGCTGGAGGAGTTACAAGATTCAACAGCTGTGACCTGGCAAACAACAATTCAAAAATGTTACCCGAGAAGTGATTTAAAGTTGATTTAAACAAATCTGAGAGTATGACTAATACTTCTATGTAGTGTAAAGCACTTTGGGGTCTTCTGGACATGATAGAGTGCTGTACAAATACAAGCCATTTACTATTACCATTTACTTCTAAGAAAACTATAGCACTTTACAACTGACTCCTTTTATTTTTATGTTCCACTGTTTTTCGTCAGCTGTAATTATTCCCAGCACAGTAAACCTATTTGAGCTTCCCTGTTTCTCGTCTTTATGTTAGAATAAACAAACTAGACTAAACTGCAAACTTTGAAAGTGAAAAAAATAAATAAATAAAAACATATCTTATGTAATTCTTGGCAAACCCACATATAGTAAATTTTACAGAAGAAATTACTTCTCCTCCGCTGTATTTGTTGAAATCTTGGTACAGCCGATCTAATGAAAAAAAAAAAAAGCTCCAGTCTTTATGGTATTACAGCTTCTTCTGGTGGTTTGAGACGGCACATTTTTTTCTAGTTATTAGATCTAAACCCCAGGAGGGAGAAGAAAAAAAACTGATAAGAGTCCAAAAGGGCACAAAGACATATTGAAAGACCAATTAAAGGAAAATGGAGTCGGAACCAGTTCCAGATATGTATTTGACATCCTCAAGACTGAACATATTGCAGACTGAACACAACAATGAAATGTTTGGCTCTAAGGATTATTAAATTAAGTGACGTTGACATGAGTTTGCATAAAGAAGTCAGGATTAGTCTTGTGTAGTAAAGTTGATTTTTGATTAATTGTTTTCATCTAACAGATTCATTATCAGTAATGTCTTCCTTCACAAGCACTGACGTGCTTAAAAAGTATTTGACTTTACTATTTATTGTGGCTTTTTTTCCCCCTATACTTGTATCTGTAAGATTATCAGACATGTACCTAAAGAACAAAAATGTAGTTTTCCAAATTCTGATTTATCCAAATAAACAAGACCTCATGAAAAGTCTTTTTAATCTATTCAGAGGTGAAAGTGGTGTGCTTTGGATACAACCCAAGTGTTCTTGACCTTTTGCTCAATACTGGTGGTCTGACATTCTTCTGACATTCGACACTTCTGCTTTCGCTTTGTCAGTCCGTAGATTATCTCCCCTAAAGTCTTTGGTAAAGACGTTCTTGGCCATTCAGTTTTTACCCTGAAACTCTCCTATGGATGCAATTTTTGGCCAGTTTCGTTCTTATTGTTGAATCATGAAGGCTGAGCATAAGAGAGGCAAATGAAGCCTGTCCTGCTTTGTATGTTGTTCTATCTTTTTTGATTTCCTGGATCAGTCAGCGCATTGGCAAAGTTCAGCACTGTTCCATCTGTTTTCTGTTGTTTTTTTTTTCCATCTGTAGATAATGCCTCTCACTCTGAATCCCTAAAGCCTTAAAAATGACTTTACAGACTTTAGAATTTGGAGTGATGTGTTGTTTTTTTTAAATCTTTTTTTTTTTTTTTTACCTACTTCATGTTTTTTATTACTTCATTTAAGTATTTTTGTTTTGGATTTCATGTCAGCTTGAATTTGATAGCTTGTTTTCCTTAAAAAAAAAAAAAAAAAGTCATGCATTTACATTTGCAGTTTGTATTTATTCCGTTACCTTTATTTGTCATGACAATTTGTTTGATGGTCTGAATTATTTAAGTGCAACTATAGAGGAAGAACTTCAGAAATCTAAACAAGGGCTGATCATTTTCACTCCAGTGTGGCCTGTTAACATAGAATTGTAGACGGAAACAAAAGTAGGCTAACAAGGTAAAATTAAGACTTATAATACATAGTTTAGATGAGGTAATCCTAAATCTCTATCTGGGACAATTGTGACAGTAATATGAGGTGAATTTGAAATAGCAGATGTTCCACAACACAGGGTCAGATTTATTGAACCAGCAATTACTGGAGATGGCTACATGCCATCTGTCATACAACGGCAGTAGATAAATTAAAAGCAACAGCTGTGCTTGTGCTGTGGAGGGCAAGTTGAAGCTTATCGCTCAGCGGAGGAAGAGATGCATGTCAGGGAGTTTATTCCCTTCAGGTTGTCAGAAAAGGAGACAGAAATGAACAAGAGAGAAACGTTTTCTTTGCAAGGTTTACCCGTTTATCATTTATATTTCTTATTTGTCAAAAAATGTCTTGAAGGTATGAGCAGTGCCATCAATCCATGCAGTGCACGTTTGTTTTATGTTTGTTGGCACATTGCTTGAATAACATCTCATCATGTATTAATAGTAAGTGTTTTCTGTCGTCAGACAATGTTACATTTACAGAAGCACAAATTGTAGCTGATGTGCATGAAAATCAGTCCCTCCGGGCTGTTACGTTTCGCTCTTCTGGCTGTGTTCTGTTTTTCTAACGAACCAATTTTTACTCAATGGTAAAACGGCCTGCTGCTGCTGCTCCTGCTTTTAGAAACAAAACATGTTGGAAATAAATGTGTTTATCATAACAGTCCAGAGGCTGTCATGAAGTCTGCTGTATTCAATCAAAATTGACCATAAATCACTTCATCACTCAACCCATTTGGTTTTTGTGTGGCAACACAAATAACTTTTACCACAAACTGTCTTCATTTGTAAACTGGTTTATGTTAAGTATTGTTTTTTTCATTAAACTGAGTAAAATCCTCTAAATGTTCAGAAGTGAGTGTTCCGGTTTCTGAGGTGAAAAGGAAACCCTGCCTTTCCATCATTTGTTGAACGACTCAGATAAAGGGCTAAATATTTCTAAGGTAAGCCAAAGGGAATGCTGGTGACGGGGCATCAGGCAAGTGATATGTGGGGATCTTTTTGTTCACATTCATCTTTTGGTAGACTCATGTCTGGTTTATCCCGACGTGTTGGCAGGTGAAAAATTTCAGTAGACGAAGTGATATGATGAATATCATCTTTCAGTTAAGTGCAAAACAACAAAAACGTTAAAACTTCACTTTAACTGCAAAACTACTGAGGTTCAAGTTTGTCTAATCTGAAGAGACAATCCCTTCTGAAAACCATGTAGGAATGTTTGGGTTTGTCTCACCTGTTGATATGACAATTTGACCCAATGAAGGAAGGAGGGAATGAAATTCAGGGGGAAGGAACCAAAGAATATATCTCCCACAAAGCAAAGCTCCCTGCAAGTCATCCAACTCTCATTAAAGCAAAATGTCACTTACTAATAGCTGACAGGCAATATGCACACTTCCAGTTAGACTGAGCAATTTAATTGTCAGGATAAAACTTTAAATAGCTGCCTAATGTCATTTATCTGATTAATATTCCCAGACCATCAGCAATGGTGAAAAAAAACAACATTGTTTTCAATGGAGCTCTAAAATGATATGGTACTGAACAGCCATTTAAATCCTCAAACATGAACACCACAATATTCTAAGAAAAGATTCATTACAAATTTCAAAGTGTTGATCCGAATGTTTGAGCACCCATTGTAACGATGAGACACATAATGCATACATACTCTTTGAAAGTAACACTGATGCTCAAAGTCACACCTGTTTTAAACAATAACTTGTACCCAGTAATCATCATCTTCAGCTGTGTTGTGAAGATCATCCCTTTACAAGAGCTAAGGTGCTGTGCTTCTAGACAAAAATAAATAAATAAATAAAAAATAAACACCTGGAGTCACCGACTTGACTTTAGCCAGGAACACCTGCTTGTAAGGTCAAAAGTAACTGGGCCTGGGAAATGGGAACTTCATTTATTAAGATGTTGAAATAATAGTCCCAACACATTTTTTATCTCTTTAAAAAAGCAAACTCAACTTAAAAATTTGAAGGAGAAGCAAAAACCATGAACTACATAAAATACTCAAAACTAAATCCAATGGTTTTATGATATTGCAACCCTGATATTTAATGGAAAACACTCATTCAACATCCGTTGTAGCTCTGACGAGAATAATTAGGCAAGAATAAATAGACAAGAATAAAACTTACTTGAGAATAACACATCCGGTACCACTGGGTGGTGCAGTCCACAAGACCTGTATCCTGGTTCTTCTGCGAGGTGTGCTCTCTGTCACCGCAGGAGGACAGTTGGTCATGAACTGGGTGTCGTCATTATCAATGATCTGGCAAAAAATAAACGGTATTATGCAAATATCATATCAGATTTACAGAAGTCACTCTGCAAAGATCCAAAACATATACAGTACAGACCAAAAGTTTGGACACACCTTTTCATTCAATGAGTTTCCTTTATTTTCATGACTATTGACATTGGCATCAAACTATGAATTAACACATGTGGAAATATGTACTAAACAAAAAAGTGTAAAACAACTGAAAATACACCTTACATTGTAGTTTCTTCAAAGTAGCAACCTTTTGCTGTGATTACTGCTTTGCACACACTCTGCATTCTCTTGATGAGCTTCAAGAGGTCGTCACCTGAAATGGTTTTCACTTCACAGCTGTGACCTGTCAGGTTAATAAGTTGGATTTCTTGCGTTATAAATAGTCATGAAAATAAAGGAAACCCACTGAATGAGTTGTGTCCAAACTTTTGGACTGTACTGTATTGTCTCCTAAACAGAGAAAAAGCGGATAAAGTTGAAGATCCAACAGCAAAAGTTTGACTTAACACAGAGTGGGAGCTTGGAGCTACAGCAGTGACAAATAGAGGAATTAAGTCACAGCTTGATGAATTATAATTATTCTCACTTTGCTCTTTGACTTTAGTAGAGTAAAAGCAGCTGAAATCATAGCACCTATTTTGTCTTTAAAGTGAATAACGGCTGATGTGCTTATGCAGCATCAAAATTTTATTAAATATGAGACCCATCTCCATAGTGCTTTAAAAGTGCTTCGCTGGCTTTCTGCAAAATATGAAAATACGTGAAGGAGAACAGCCATTTTGAGAGTTTGAACACATTAAACTCAGTGTTCATGAGCAAAGAGAACACAAGTTGCAAATGTAAAATTATTCCTACACCCTGATCCATATATCAATTAAAACTTTATTTCATGAAAATATTTTGTTTATATTAAGACTGGGAACTTTGTTCAAAAAGGTTTATCTTCTGAATTACGAATGTGACTGAACTGGACTTAGAACTAGTTCTTGATAGGGGAACTAGATTTGCACAACATAGTAAACCTTAAAATTTACTAAGAAAAAGGTTGCAAAGTGATTTTTATTGAATCACTGTTAAATCATGACATTTCTTTCTTTTAACTCATGTAAACAACAGTTTTTTTTTACTTTATTTTCAAAGTGATGATGAAAGACAGCAGAAATATTAGATGGCTGTCAAACACCATGTCATCTCTGTAATTATTTTTCACATCAGGGAACCACAACATCTTGTATCCTTTGAAGGACAGGAAGTAATAGAGTGTTTGTCAGGGCTTAATAAGTATTTATTCTCTGATGCCAACAATGTTTTTTTTTTATCGTTACAGCCGGAATAATATCATTTCACAGCATGATAATTAATCTTCACACAACGTTTCTTATGTTTATTTGTTTAAAGGAGGTGGGCTGGTGATCTGACAATTTTTTAATCTGATAGATGGCATCTTTAATAAAACTAATATGCATAAAACATAAACCATAGAGCTAAATTTTGCTGCTCTAAAGAAAATAATTGCTTTAATCTTTTATTTCTCTCAACACATAACTATAGCTTTTCTGTACACATCACTCGAATTTGGTATTTGACTCCGTCTTTTAAGCTGCTCGTAAAACAGGTTGCTATCGGCGGTTTGCTGTCATCTGCACTTTATTTGCGCAGTTTGAGTTGTCACTGGAAACAAGAGGTAGATGAGAAAATAAAAGAGAGTTCAACAAAGACATGTTTTTCATATATTATCAGGACAAATATATGCGAATGCTAAGGGACGGTGTTGTTGGGGGGGGAAACGACAAAAGGTTGATTTCTTTCACCACTTCCTGTGAATGTGGGGATGTTCAGTCATGCAATTTGACCTTAACTTATCAAGTAGTACTCTCTGTGACCAATCTTTGGGAGTAAGAGGAGCCAAGAGCAAAGCTGTGGGAAACGGAAACCTTGTCAAAAAGTCCTACGTTCATGCTTTGGATAATAACAGACTTGTACATCCAAGACATGTACTGCCCAGTTGTCTCAATACTTAAACCTTTCACGAACCTGACAGACTAAACACATAGCGAAACAGAACCTCATGTGGTCCTATGACCTTGTAGCATGTGTTCCCCAGCTGTCTCACGATAATAATAACAAAGACTCAGCACTCTTTCCCAGAAAGCCTGCTTAAAGTAAACTCGCTAACAGTTTCCCTTTTGAAGCTTTCTTTGCTGATGAATAATTTCCATATTTCTATGGTGACTGATCCGCCTTTGATTTACATTTTTTGTTGTTTTTGTTTTGTTTTTTTTCACTAAGACTGAAGCTCTGTCAGTCAAACGCTGAAACAAACAATTCACTAAAAGGCTAATGAAGAGACAGATTTCAGAAAGACCCAAACAAAGAAGAATGAGGGCAAAAACGAGACTCCATTTTGACAGCAATATAAAAGTAGATTTTTATTGTGCAAATTTAAATTGAAGTTGAATCTACTGAGACGTAAACAGCTCTGAAGAGATGCCAAACAACCATAAACATGTTCATGGAATAAAGTAAAGCAGTACTGGTAATACTAACCGCACTGGTTTTGTTTATGAAGCAAGTCAGTTCCTATCACTGATCCCAAAGTATTGTTCAACACAGGTCTGATTAAATATTCTTACAGTCAACTTAACACACTGAAATCTGAAGTCAAACGGACTCAGTGAAATCCCAAACATAAACTTATATATCCATTAGTTATTTAGAAAAAAAAGACTGAACAATATTACAAAATTCTACGATTAATGATTTTATAGTCCAATTCTGTATCAGATGTAAAACACATTTTACTCACTCTTTTTCTCATCTCTCAACACATTGCTGCCGGCTCTCTGAGATCAGGTGTGAGCATCAACACCAGCTGCACATCATCCAGATGGCTGAATGTGTCACATGATTGGAATGCAATCCCTTAATTTATTACACTTGGAACAAACTACTAAAGTCAAAACAATCCTGTGTAATGTTATTGAAACTGATAATATGACGACAATGTGTGACCATATCCATTTAAAAACGTTCTCAGGAGATGAGCTTTAAATTCTAAAGTGTGTTTTCCAAATGCTACAATTTATTGCTTTTATTTTTCAAAGTACTTGAAAAACATTTTACAATTTGATAAGTATTTTGGCTTAGGGTATATTTCCAGACCACTGTTGCTGTTTGAGAAGCAGAGCTGTCCCAAACATAACCATATGGAGAATCTGTGGCATATTTTTGATGTCATGCAAAAGAATGAGTCAATTTAAGAAAACTCAGTTCTGTCATAAATTATTCTTTTTGCATCACCAACTGCAAACACAATATTATCTGAAAGCAGATGCTCTGCTCTTTACATTGATGTTTTTCCAAGTGTGACAAAGAGTTGGCAAGTTAGCATGCAAAAACAATGTTACACCTTTGCTGTTGTGTGGTCAAAAGCTCTGTTTCGGCCATAAAAACCACTACAGACGTCTCATGTTTAATTAATACAACTCAATAAAGGAATGTCACTTCAGCAGTTTAGCACTATTTCAGATATTTAAAACAAAAACGAATCGATACTTATCTACGTTAAATGATATGAAATTACTGTATCATGCTACTTTTTCAGCCGTGTCATCCAGCCCTACTCTGTGCTAGTATCAAATTACAGCCTAGATCTATACAATGTGCATTAATTGTGAGCACATTGCACAATCAATGCATTTTGCCCAGCCCTTCTCCATTCATATCAATCAGATTTGCACCTGACTCACCATGTGGTTACAAGTGAAAACGAAACTGGAAGATGTTATTAGTTACGCTAATAAGGCAACAGAGAGCAAAGTCAGAAGTCTGGAATAGATTTTAAACTGATAGCAGCTTAAAATAATAATGCATGTTTACTTCAGGCTCACGACTGTAATTAGAGTTAATTAGTCTGGTTGGATTGAGCTCAAGCACGTCTATGGGCTCGGACCGGGTCATCTCCGGGACTTTTTAGGCCGAATCTAAACTCCCTTTCAAAATGATAACTTGGTTGTTTACATAAAGACACAGGAAGTTTTAGAGGAATGAAACAACATTCGTGTGATGTAATTATATATGCACTACTTAAATTGCTCATGATTCAATGAAACTTTCAGCAAATCTAATCCAGCACATTTTTAAAATTGATCAATGACACCAGTGCATGTACAAAATATTGAGCTAGTGAAGAATAGAGTAGCACGACAAGTTAGTGTGGGAAGACTGTCAAAAGAGGTGTGTGTTTTCTTTGCAGAGTCTGGCAAGTCAGTGAAAGTCCACGGTTTGTCTATCTCAATCTCGCTCAATCTCTTGCTCCCACTTCAGTCGGTAAACACAGATGCTTTCGAGTGCCTGCACAGGCAAACGCAGAGCTCTGTTCAAATACACTCACACAAAGCCTGGGTGACAGGCACGGCAAACCTACGATCCTCTGGAGAAATTTGACAGAAACGGCTGATATTAGCGGGTACGTGTGTGTTTGTTGGTCGCTGTGCGCACACACACACACACACACATTCCAGGATAGCAATTAAATGTCATGCAGTTGCAAAGCAGTGTATACAGTTAAAACCATTGGGACTTTAGTTCAAATATGAGAAAGAAGGAAAGAATTACAAGGAGACAGCATGATAAATTGAAATGTCACATCTCCACTTGAGGATGAGCTCATTTCAAAGAATCACAAAGTTTTCTTGTCTTGATGAAGACCTCGGAGGCACCGACATTTTGCCTGAGGTTTTTCATCAATCAAAGCAGCTCTATTACTGCAGAACACCTCTGAGATCTTGGGGCTATCGTCAATATTGCGTCATATTACATTCTATGTCTCACCCACCCAACCACAGCAGCAGAGTCACATGTGAAAACAGCCACCCTTTAAAAGTCCCTTTACTTTCCAACATATGATTCTCTGACTTGAACTGCACAATTGCACAAAGCAACACTAGCACACTGTTCACCGAGTATCACAACTCACACTCTTCCACATACAAATCCATACTTTCAGAATAATGGTTGGAATATCATCCATACCAACCAGCTAGTCTGCAAGAATCCTAAAGTTGTTCATCACACTTCTTGCATAAAATATTTGAGTTGTTGTTTGTTCATAAATACCAAAGAATGAGCAAGTGTCTCTTCTGCTTTGAAAAGAAGGCTTCATTTTCTGCCTTTTCACTTTGTCATGACCTTTTCGTGTCATTTGTCTTTTTGTGTGAATGCCATTAAGGTGTGTTGTGAAAAGTTTTGTTAATATCAGGCAAGTCTATCACCTGCACAACAAATCAGGGGAACAAAGTAAGTAACATGCTGAGGCAAAATATTACTAAAAAAAGTGAAAGTACTGGACTGTTTGACTCTAATCATTTACACATAAAAACACATTGCATTACTAATCAAATCAATCAACCAATCAACCAGTTATACATTTCAGCAACAAGGAAGTTTGACGTGTTTTACATCATAAAAACACAAAAAATACAGTCATATACAACACAGTTAACAATTAAAATGAAACATTTCATCTGGTGGGAGTATTACACATCAGAATATTTAACCAATTAGGACTGAGTGTATTTGTGAGCCTGCCTTTTTATTGTTAAATTGAATATAATTTCAGGTTTTTGTATAACTTTTTTCTAGGGTAACTTAGAAAGTGAGCTACTATTGTTACAGGTTAACTTTCTAGTTATTGTTATCGTTAGCTCAAATGTGAAAAATTGGACTGACGTTGATATGTGATAGCAGTACTGCTGTTATGTTAGATTTACCAATGTTTTATTTGATCTTTTTTTATCTGATTATTCGATTACTCGTAAGAATAATCGATAGATTACTCGATTGCTAAAGTAATTACTCGAGTACAACAGACCTATGAGGTGTTTGACATACTAAGCGGAGTTCCTGTAAAGGACTTTCGATTGTCTTGTATAAAATATGAGCAATGTAAATAATCTTCCATTATTATTAGGACATTTTACTGTTTATGTAAATGAAACAGTAAACTTGCTATATCTGTAGCAAGTTAACATTTGAATAATTTCACTAAAGGATTTTCACAAATAGTAGTAGAAGTAGTAGTTGCTAAAGGCAATGTTTTATTTGTTGTTTGCTATTGTTTGTTTGTTGCCACTGCTTTGTCACTTGTCTTGTTGTTGTCACTCTCACAGGAGTAATGACCAGCAGTGGTAAGCGTTCTCTATTTTCCTGCTTAACATACACCAACAACACAGAGAATTCAAGCTGAAGATATCCCGTCTGGGAGCATCCATCAACAAATTACTGTTCTAAATCTTCCCCCAAGTGTCCCGAAGGGGATATAACCAATGATTTTTGCACCATCATCATCTTGTTATGTCAGTGACATTGTGATATGTGTCATTATTGGCACTGTGCTGTCCTCAGGATACAGATGCTTCCTTCAATCCTAATTAGGGTTTGCTATCATCTCCGAGGTACCATTTGCACTTTATTTAAATGTTGTGATAACCCTTTTCACTCAGATTCAAAGCGTTATGGGAATCAACATTTGCATTGCAATAGCTATTCCCTCTAACATCTGTGCAACAGATGTGCACTGATGTATGTAGGAGTGTCTAATATTTTAAAATGTCAAGGTAATGCATAATTGCATACAGGCGAGTGTTGATAATGTTTTATCATTCCTGCTGATATTTATTAGCACAAAATGGTGGTCCAAACAACTTGCATAATAATTGCCCCTAGAGGATTTAATGAAAAGATCTGACAAGTATTCTGTCACATTGTACAGGAACATCAGCTGCAGAAAGCTGGACTGTATTGCTAAAGGAAAATTAGGTCTTAACAAAATCACTCCCAAGTTGCATGCACAAACAAGAACAGTTGGTCCACCTCAAACTCTAACAGAGGCAGTGGCAACATGTTTTTCTACTGCAACCACTGGAATGGATCAAAACCACTCTCGTGTAATGCTTTCCTTTCCACCAGATGTCTTTGAAACTGAGCTCTGTGTAAAAACACACATCTGTTTTAGTTCTGATAAAACTGACATCTAAAGGCTAGATTAGTCAGCCAGGATGTCAAACATAGGAACACCACAGGGAATCCAATCAATTTTCAAAACCAAACAACCTCGGCAAAGTCCCAATGCTACATCATGCCACAATTAGTATGCACAGTGTAATAAGTTACAGGAAGTCTTTGTTCATAGTGAAAACATGTTTTGTAATCAGTATTTCGAACTGGACAGAATTATACACCCATTGCAAAACTTAAAATTTCTCTAATTCAAGAAAAAATAAATTGTATATATACATATATATGCTTATATATGACCGTTTATATATGCTTAAACGGTCAAATTATCATCAACTATGAAAGAAAAACAAACTAGATAGTTACTCCCACTATAAAAAAAAGTCCTAAACATAAACAATATCACTTAACTAAATGAAAATCTTTTCCTAGTACAATCATAATTTAACAGAAGCATATCATGTGCAAAAGTCACAAACAAGACGTGCTTCATTTGTGCTTCTGATCCAAAATACCCGCATAACAATCAGTGCGAATGCAGTTCAAGCTACAGTCTACAATTGCTTTAAGTTGCTCCACAGTCATGTATTACATATATAATACAATTTACCTTTTTTTAGTCCATATGTCTCTTATGCAGCCTGTTTTGACAAGCTCCATCTTGTCCTTGTGTTCTGTCTCTGTTTATAGAGTCTTTGTTAAAAAAATGGATTTACCTCGAGGCCTTTTCTGACTGGACTTTCTGAACCTGTCACTGAACTGCAGCATTATTAGTTTTCCATTATCAAACCTTTTTTTAGTCCCTTTATCTCTAGTTTCCCTTTGTCCTCATTTTGGCCGAGCCTTACCACATTTTAGTGCAGCTACTTTCAAAAAATGAATGTGTATGTATGAGCCTTCTTGTGTTTGCATGTGCTGCTGCCTTTCCAGCAACACATGCTTGTTGCTGTTATCAACAAGAAGCAGCATGAATAAACAATAAAAAGCTCCCGCACAGAGTCGCAAGGCTGTAATGACTACAGCAGTATAATGATTTTCGGCTTCCAACCACTAAAGATTTAAATGGAGACATTTCTAATGACATCATGGAGTGGTAATTAATTTTCTTTCATAAGTAATTTCCCTTGACCTATTATTTCGTAGTGCAGATTATAGCATTATTCTGAACAATACAGCTTAATCAAGCTTTAATGTGGCAAGATGAGAAACCTTCAAATCCTCATGTAGCCCTTTTTTTCTGAAACCATTTTTTTTTGTGTGTGTGTGCTGCGGTGTTAATGTTCACAACCTCCCATGTCAGTCACAAAGTTCATAGCAGGAAAGAACAAGCTACTTCCATCTTAGGTTTTCTTCAAGCTATTTTTTCCTTCATTAGCCTAAGGAAACAGGTGCATTATATAATTCTATCAGTATAATGATGTGGAATGAAAAGCAGACGTAGAAATATACTTATTTTTATTTCTCTCTCGTAACTATCTCTGCAAAAGTCAGATCTTCCAAAAGCATGCAACTGAGGCACTGACGGCTGTGAAAATGACGTTTTTTTTTTTTATAACTGATTGGTTAGAATCTTCTGTATCCTTTTAACTTGTTTAAAAGTGGTCAAATATCAAATACCTGAGCTCATCAAAAGATGGATTGAGATCAAATGAAGCTTCATTACAATGTTACCTTTTGTGAAAACAAAAAGATAAATATATTATTTCTATTTTATCTTTACATTTTTATTTGTGTTTCATATTTCTAATGAATTGGCAGGAGCAGCTGGATGGAGAAAGAAGTCAAAGTCACAGTGTAAAAAGTGTGAAAAAAGGGGTCAGTAGACCAGTTACTCAAATGTGATAGTTTGCAGGTGAGTAGTGTTTTAAACATGGTTTCTAAAATGCCTTGGGATCACTTCACATGAGATTATGTCTGTGTGACAGCATTAAAAATGTGTCCGAACACGGACAGTCTCTGCAGCAACTTGGAGAGGCATGCTGTGGTTCACCAGGAATGCAACTGGCTTTTCATTACATATTATTGAGCATCCACAAAAATTCCATTGTGGTTTGTCATCACGGCGGTGTCGTGACGTGTTGGACTTAAGAGTTTCAGCTTTTTGCTTTTTGTTTAGTCAGCACTTTAAAGTGCATTAGTTGGTTTTATGTTGAGTTATTCACCCCATGATTTCATTGGTAAGCTGCTACTGCCACATTTTTATGCTAGTCCACATCTGCTTTTTTCTATGAATCTGAAGCCAGTCGTCTTCCTCTTCCTACTCTTTCTTCTTCTTCTTCAACAGTATTGTTTCTCCAGGATAATGCTGATCAAATCCCTTTGTGTGTTTAGACTCTTTGATGCCTCTCGATCCTCCGCCTCCTACCACCACCTTCTGCCTGCATTTGGGTCCTACGCTAATACACATGATCGTATGTGGGAGTGTATCTGGCTCCTTGGTGCTGCGTGAAAAAAGCATAGTAGCAGCACTGGTAGTCTAACCTCTAGGTGTCAAACTCCAGTCCTCAAGGGCCAGTGTCCTGTAACTGATCTACACAAGGAGGAGGTGATTTAAGCCATTTCATTCTAGTGCCACAGCTAGGCCTGTCGCGATAAACGATAAATCAATTAATCACACAATAAATTAAAACTATCGACCTCATTTTAATTATCGGCTATATCGTTTCTTCCTGCCTTTTTCTCTTACTGTTGATGACACTGAATGAAAAAAGGCTCAACTCCGGTGCTCTCCACTGACCCTCCCTTCCTTACTTCCTTAGTGTAATGCCCAGCGCGCGCTGCACCATCTTATGTCGCGATTGTCGGCCCATTATCAAAACCTGAGAGACACATTCATTAAAGAATTTGAAGAAAAAGTGGATATGCTGGACTCACACAATGTCTACAAGCTAATGACACCCACACCAAGATGCCAGCGGTGAGGAAGCGCACACACCTCCAAACTGCAGGTAGACAGGTTATTTGCAGACGTTTTATTCTTTCAGACTTCCAGTTCTGGTTCCTCAGAAAAAAATGTACAGTTTCTAAAAATTTAATTATTTCCTCCGTAGAAGAGGAAACTATCAGATAATAAAGCTGATTTTGGGTTGGTTGTTGCATTCCTTTTCTCATTCTTCCTGTACTACTGATTCGGCTCTGTGAGGGCATGGCAGCTCATGCAGCCAGTTCACATCGTCCCCATTAGGCTAATCAGCCTGGCTGCATAAGAGGTGCTAAAAGACAGTCCTCAGTGCCTGATTGTCCATCAAAGTAGTGGTAATCAACCCTTCCTCCTGCGATCTGATTTGATGTTGCCTATATAAATATGTCATGTCTCTCTCGTGTTTCTCAGTCGACTCACTTGGGCCTTACATTCCACTGCTTGAAGGACAAACAATGGCACACAAGAACTCGCCAACTCAGATTTATTGTAACTAAATCCATTTTGTCATTATTTACCATAACCATCTTTTCTTTGTTTGCATTTTGGGCTTCAAAGAGCTACGAAACATAACACAAGCGTCTAAAACAACCAGACATGAAAAACATATAAATCAGCAGTACAAAGTAATTTCAATAAAATCAACAAGCCTGTGGGTTTCCTCATAAGATAATGTTAAAAGGAAAACAGGAACAAAGATATTCAGGTAGAGCTTTTCAAACTATAGAAACAATTATTTAACGATTATCTTGGAGTTTGTTTTATATATCAGGTCACTGTCAAGCCTTGTTCCTGCTTTATTTCAGCTGTTGCGTTTTACTTGTCTTTGAGATTGTCTGTATTCCCTCTACATCAATGGCTTGGGTTAAAATGATTAAGTATTTGTACCCCCGAAAAAAACTCCAGACCGTTTATAAAAGATAATCTAACCTCTTCTTATTGCTTCCCCTATTCAAACAACCTCCATTTGTTTCCCAGAGCAATAACACACTGCTGACCTAGATAAATATGACCCACGTCCCAAAGTAACACACAGAAGGCTGGGAAAAACATACACAAGCAGAACCAGACATGTATGTCCTGTCAAAGCACATTTAAGCACAAAGACACACATCTCAAAGCAGAGAATGGGCCAATTCAATGAGACATTCAGACAGACTTTTAGACTTTTGTCAAATGTTTGACAAATTCAAATGAAAGTCTTTCAGTGGCAGTAATGCGTTAAAAGTGAATATTATTGTTTGAAGAGCTGTCAATGAACAACAGCTCCTAGTTGTGGTGTTTTAGAGAAGCAGCATGCAGGCACATTCCAGGACAGCTGCCAAAAACAACCACAGCGTGAGGAGACAGAAAAACCATGCAGGGAACCTCAACTTCCTTCGACTGTCTTCTCTTCCAGTCAGTAAGAGCAGTCATGACACTGCAGATGTAGAGCCACAGCTAACCTTTGGAAGATATACTTTGAGTAAACTATATGAACTTTCATAATCACCATCATGCTTTCTTTTTTTTATTCTCTGTGCATGAATGCAATAAGGACATCATATTTGATAAAGTGATTATAAAGCTGATTTGTGCTTCTACGTCATTTCAGAGTAATGCTTCTATAATGGAACCAGACACATGTCTTTTTTCATAGCTGTGTTTCAAAAATTTGAAAAGGAAAACAATTTTTTAGTATTTGACAGTGTTTGCCAAAAGTATTTTGTTCCCTTAGTGTAAACGGGTAAATTACGTGTGTGTTTTAAAGACCACAAAAGTCTGAATATGTTATCAGACAGATTGCAAAGCCAGATTGTCAACATCAATTCTGCTCATGCTTTGCCCACAGGGTTGCAGTCTCAGCTCGCTGCCTTCTCCCTGGTCTCACTGCAAACTCTGCAGGGACTTCGGCTCAGACTGCAAGCTGTTTGTTGTTTCACTGAGAGGTTGAGTTTTGAACTATCTGAACCCCAAAAAGCTAGATATTTGCACTAACCTTCTCCGTTCTTTTGACCTTCCCATGGCCTGGATTTTTCAACAACTTCACAGAGGTCCTCGAGCAATCTCGTCCTCGAGCTGAAGCTCAACATGTTTTTCTCTTGTCTCAATTTTCACGCAACAAACTAGTTTGTGAAAATTGAAGGTTAGACAAGTGCAAGCAAAAAAAAATAATTTTTAAAAAAATGAAATCTGATATTGAAACTTTCCTCTCCCGGAGGGCACAAACAGAATAGCTTGTCCATATTTCCCAACTTTTGAAATTATTTTAAATAAAAACATTCAGGTGGCATCCCCGGTGAAGATGTGTCTAAATCTTGATCTTTAACCTTTTACTAATGCTTTCTTTAATTGTCATAGGACTTTTCTGCTCTTTCGCTTCTGATATTACTTTTATCGTTTTTGCTGTGCAGCACTTTGGTGCAAAGTGCTATAAAATAAAGTCAACATTGCCACTGTCAAAATATTTTAAATAAGTTGATCTTTAATTGAATAGTATTGTTATTACACTCATATTCTGACCACACATAAGCTAAAGACAATGGATGGGTGAATGGATGAGTCGTCAGTGAGTCGTCTGTGTAAGTGCAAAGTGCTTTAATTGAATGTAAAATATAATTGTAATAACAATATGGACAAGGAGAGCCATCCAGAGTTTGGATAGTGCAACAACATTTTTTTGTTTGATCTGGGCTCACTCATAGAGAGCAGGTCAGGGAAAGATAACCCGAGGCTCGGGGGAGGAATGCATGTTCACATGTACACCCAAAGGTCATAAAAGAAAACCGTGGAACAAGACCGTGGACAGATTTCCAGATGAAGCTTTTTTAGCTTAACTCAAGTGTTTCCATTGTTTGGTGCAACTGAGAATATGTATAAAAAGGTCTTGCACAGATTGGAGCAAAACAATGATTGAAGAGGAGAAGGAAAATATGACAGAGAGTTCATGACAGGAGTCTTGAAAAAAAATTGTGATAAAAGATGTGGTGATTGATTTTATCTCAAGCTGCTCCCTCCAGGTCAGAGGTCAGTCTGTGCCTCAAGCAAAGAAGTTCCGATATGTTGGTGTCTTCATCAGTAGCGGTGGTAAGACGGAGTGGGAGATGGATAGACAGATTGGGGTCTTGTCTGCAGTAAAGCAGTTTCTACTCCAAACTGTGAAGGTTAAAAAAAGCTCAGCCATAACATGAAGCTCTTGATTTACACGTCCTTCCAGGTTCCAAACCTCAGCTGCAATTGTGATTAATGGATCATGACCAAAGGCAGAAGATCTCAGATGCCAGCAGCTGAAATTTGATGCTTTGCATATTATTGTAGCTCTGTCACAAAGATGATTTGATGGTCTCTGTTCTCCTTGAAAACTGAAAGGAGAGTTGCTGCTCCTCCACACTGAAAGAAGTCACTCGAGGTGATTTGGGCATCTGGTCAATTTGGAGTTTTTTCAGGCACATCTTATTGAGAAGAGAACTTGAGATGCGCCCACAACTCACCGGGGGCACTATATGTATCCCAGAAAGTCCCTAGATTTACCAAACAACAAACTGTAAAGTGTTAATATCCAAGTTTCCATCCTGGACGTGCAAGTGTACAAGTCTGCTAATGAAAAAGTGAAAAGCTAAAGGAATGTAGTTCTGCAGTAAAAGATTAATGTGTTTGTTTTTGCTGAAACTGTCCTACAGAGGTGATGACTCACCTGTACACAGATATTAGAAGATGCTGTTGGTGCCAGTGTTCAGGTGCAGGGATTTATGCAGAGATCCATTATGCATGTCTTACTATCTCACGTTCACACAAGGCACTGCACTACTCATTTTACCCACAGCTCTTTGTACACAAATGTTTCAGTCTTGTTGCACTGTCTAAGCTACCCAGACAGTAGGTTAGACAGCTACAGCCTAAGTTACTGTTGCGAGTATTGTTGCTACTCCCAATAGGTTCAAGTATCAACAAATTTGGGGTGGTGAGGTATTCTGCAGAAATTAATCTTTTTGGTATCAGTAAAACATGTTTATGTTATAAATATTTCGAAAGATTACAAAAGCAACATATTGTCTGTTAATGTGTTCCCATTATGCTGCTTCAATTGACTGAGTACGCAACCAATAATCAGGACCAAAAGTCTTCCACTCTCATAAGTTTGGAAACGGCTATTTTTGAACTGCTACTAACAGAAAAGCCACTTCTTGCTGTTTGCTGTAACTCTGGTAGGAATCAGTGTGGAAACACAGATGTTTGTTCCTGTTTACACTGAGAGGAAGGTAATTGAGAAAGTATGGCTCACTCCTTGGGAGCTCTCTGCGGCTCAGTGGGAGCTATGTTACTACTGAAACAAACATTTCACATCTCTTTCTCACTGTTTATATCTCCTCTCTGTTCCCACATGCATTTTTTCCCCCTTAATCCTTTTGTCACCTTATTCTTCCTTTGGAGGAAATATCTGGTACTTAGCAGGAACTGGGTGCCATGTTTGCTGCACCTTGGAAGGGTGGCACCAAAGACTGGAAGAGATTCTCTATTCTTTTCCATCTCGACACCAACCCAGTATCTGTCAGAAACAACTCCTTTAACCTCCACATCAGAGGACAGCAGGGTGCCGCCTTGTCGACTGCAAGGTGCACTAAAGCTTGCAAATGAGCTCCTTTGCAGCGAATGTTCCCATAGAACACAGAACACATTCTATATGCGGAGATTCTTCTCCCCACCTCGTCAGGCTTACCTGGAATTGGCCGGCGAAGTCTTCGTCTGTGGTGCCCTCTCTGCCCTCCTTCAGCGCGATGAGAGTAAAGCCTCTGAAATAAGCAGGGCTGCTAGCGAGAAGCACCACTGTGAGGAAAACAAGGACGTGAGTAAGTATATATCAGCTCCACAGAGAATCAGGGTATTAAACTGGCTTTGGATTTTCATGGTTTGTCTGCGACACCCAGGGTCACTGTAGATAATTGTGACAGAAGGTTTATCTTTAACAGTGTGCATGATGTGGAAGAATGAATGTTGTAAACAGCAGCTTATCATCTTACAAAGGAGTTAATAAAGGAGGATACAGCTGAATCACACTTCCTAGCCTTCCCTTCAGCCGTAGCCCTCAGTTCCTAGTTAATTAATCAGATATTCCTTACGACGGTCAATTGAGAAACGGGAGACTCCTCAAAGAACCTGGAGCAGCATCAGTTCTTGTTGATTTCTACAACATAAACATACTGATACATACGTAATCTGTGTAAAAGTTAACAGCCTTCAAGCATGACAATGAAATAAACGAGACTTTGATATGTTTAAAATGCATTTAGATTTTCAACAAAGCAAAACCACAAAGAAAAAATATTGTCTATGATACATAGTTAATCCAAACGTAACAAATGCTAAGAGTTCTCATCCTCAATATAACTCCAAGTGTGTTTAAGTATAGTCATATCTACTAAATCAGGTTATGTGACAAACAAGGTTGTTCTGACAAACAAGCTTTGTCAGAACAAAGCTTGTTTGACAGAAAAGTACCTTTTGAAAATAACCTTTATGAAGGTTTTATTTACCCCACCTTTGTGTATTAATTTTTTTTAGTCTATTGTTTAAGTTATAATTGTGTGTGCATTAACTGTGAGCAAAAAGCAGCAGCGTTATCAGAAATAAAGGCTTGAAAAGATCAGTCTGTGTGTAACTAGTCAATATGTGTTTTACTTAGTGAACTGAGTTACTAAAACTGATTAATTTTGCAATAATTCTCTAGTTTATTAAATATGGCTACATATTAAAATAAAAAGCCTTAGTGTTTAATCTTCAGAGGTTTCATGGGGTCTTTAAAAAAAAGTGTAAAATTTCAAAATCACATTAGGCCTTAAAATGTCTTAAATTCATGTAATTGTTTTAGTAAAGTCTTAAATTATTACAAGTATTTTATTAGAGTTTTTAATAAAATACTGTATTTTACACCACAAAAGTTCCAAAAACACAATGAGCCAATCAGCTGTTTTATTACTGGCAAAACCACAAGATAGTCCAACGAAGCGCTGCTGCTAGAATGAGGAAATGCAAATTCAACAACACTTAGCCTCAAAGACACAAGTGTAAAGCTTGGTTGAACCTCGATCCAAACAGCGACTTTGAAGCCTAAAGCTTATGCAACAAAAAAAACAACAACAAAAAAAACAAGGCCAGTGGAGTTGCATTCAAAAAGAGACAAACTCGTAACTGCTGTGAATGGACTGAGACAAACGACAGCTGTCAGTCAGCTCTGTTGCGCTCTCCTCGGACATTGTTTGCACTATGGTTTGAACATTATTTCCTTCTCTGTTTAAGGTATTTTTCTTAGGGCTAATCTGTGTCTAGTCTCTGAAAACAGCTCCACTCTCTCTCCCCTACCGTTCACCTACACTCCAACCCGGAGCTGCTTTGTGCGCTGTGCTGCAGAGTACAGGAAGAAACCTGAAATTGTTTTAGGCAAATTATCTTGTGTATGCAGTTAGTCATTACTGAAGCAACGTGAAACTTCTATGAAAAGAAAGAAACATCATAAACACAAAAGCATCAGACATGAGAAAGGATTCCATGTTCAACCTGTTAAATCTGCCCTGCTTGAAAATAATTTACTTTGAACAGCATTGTTAAAATCTGCTGAACTTTTAATAACTTAAAGGTTATTAAAGGTTGCATTCAATCTTTGTTGCCTTACACCACAAGCTTCAGCATATTTTATTGTGACTTTATGTCACCCAATTAGAGTCCATCTATGTGAAATCTCAGTCTAAGTCCAGCTGTTAGAGAGTACTGGTGAACAAACTGCATCTTCAAGACCAAGAAACGCCACAATGGTCAGGGGTATCTAAGCTTTGAACATCTCACACAGCACTGTTCAATCCATCAGCCAAGTATGCAAAAACACTTTTATTTTAGTACAGTCTTAAGTTATTACAAGTAATTTAAGACTTGTAAGAAGTGACGGGCTAAGCGTATAGAGTTAATCGAGGAAATGGTCTATGTCTGTACTCCCTCTGGAGGAGTGGCACATGTGAGAGTAAGTGCAGTTGCAGAACAGAGGGGGAATAACCCGTTCATTTAAAACAAAACCATTATGAGTCCTGTTTCCAGTCAGCCATGCACAAAAAAATGAAAACCCGGTGGTGGCAGCATAATGTTGTGAAGGCAAAAGACTCCATACTAGGGCAGCACAACAGTCTTAAATATGCAGCTACAACTGAATGGTTGGTTTTAAGGCATATCTATTTGAGTTCAAATGTATATACAGTTAAGATAAATATTTGAAAATCAGAGATGCTCTCCATCCAATCTAAAATGGCTCTAGCCATTTTCAAAGAAAAATGTTTTTAATTAGAGAAATTAAAGCATAAACCACACGCTGAGTCAGACGACTCCTACATACTGAGCTGCAGCAAACGGCGATTCTATTGTATTGACCCAAGAGGGATAAATGGAAACATTTAAAATTTTTATTTTATTTACTTTCATTTTCATTCTGCTCAACATGCTTTGTGTTGTTCTAATGCAACAAATATTGTAGCAAATTAAGTTTTTGCTTGTTTCCATACTTGGCCATATTTGTGGCCAAGTATGGAAACATTTCGGAGTAAAAATACAAAATTTACTTTATCAATCACCTGCAGGATTTTGTGTAGCAACAAGCATAATTATGCCATAAATAAGAGGGGAAAGCAATTCAGGTTCAGCTTCAAGAACTATTTTACAATTTCATAAAACTCTTTACATTTAATATATTATTTTTTTCAGTTTGCTGGAAAAAAAATAATCTAATCCCAGTTTACATGTTTTGAGGAAGCCTACATACCCTATCTTTTGTGAGTTTTTGTTTAAATGGTTGATTCTGAGTTTAAAACTTTTCAGGCGTTCTCATCTCATCTGAAATCACTGTGAGAAACTCGCCTCTTGTTTTTTTTTTTTTTTGTTTGTTTTTTTTTCACTGTGACCAAACACATCTGGCCGGCCGGATGGGAACTTAAAATTTGTTTTGTCAACTTAATTGGATCCAGATCTGTCTGTGTGTGTCTCTCAGCCTGTATCTGCATGTTGTACGAGAGAGTCCACTTTCTGGCAGGAAGAGAAGAGGAAGTGAACAGGCTACACATTTTAACATTAAGTAGTCTTATCAAACGGCATCTCCCAGCAGGGGGCCGAGGGAGACTTGCTTCCGAAATTGGATCTCCCGCGGCTGCAGTTTCCACTTAACATTGTAAAAGACAACATAAATAATAATAATAATAATAATAATAATAATAATAATAATAATAATAATAATAATTTTAAAAAACACGTTGAAGAAGTGCTCTGTTTTCAATTTGGTAAAACATCCACTTGTTTAATTGGACGCAGATTCGCGCACTGGCTGCCCGGCAGACTTTGAGGGTGTGGGGGGTAAAAAAAAAAAAGTGAAGATGTACCTCTGTATGTGCTCCCCGGCAAGTAGGTCTCCGGGTCCCCCTCCACCCTGATCCTGAACTCGTGGTGCCCTTCCCGCCGGGTCCCCTGCGTCTGCGCCCGGAGGATCCGCCCGCAGTACCCGTCCGACCTCCCTCCGGCGGGCTCCTCCACGAAGGCAACGGCATTGCACAAAAAATTCGAGACAAAATAACCCTGCAAGAGCAGCAGATGCAAGTACATTCCCATCTCTGAACTGCCGCTCGGAAATGACCGTGCAGTGGCTGTTCAGTTAAAAATTAAAAACTGAGCAGAGCAAAGACCAGCGCTTGGCTCCCTCCTGCCGGGAACTCCCCACTGAACTACAGACGGAGACAGCGGTGCGCAGAAGGAGACCGAGACAAGTCCGTCCTGAAGTGGAGAGAGCGCGGCTGGAGCTCTGCGCGGTGCAGCGCTGCTCAGAAGAAGAGAGGGGAGAGGAGAGCAGCAGCAGCTGATTCTGGATCAGTCCGTGCGATGTGCTGAAGTGGAAGAGAGAGGATAGGAGGGTGTTCTGACTATCAGTGCTACCTCGTCAGATTTTGCTTCCGTAGCACGAATAGATGACTAAGTCTGTCTGTCGGTGCTACGCGTCCAAAACTGCTACAGTCATGTTTACAGACAGAAAACTATAGCGGATTGCATTAATGTTAAATATATTGGATAACATTTTTTGAGTGATGGGACTGAAGTGGAAGCTTAGGAGTTATGCTTAGCAAAGCATTGGAGCAATTTATATACATGATGAAACCACAAGATCAGTTCCTTCATTTGAATGTTGTACGCGTTTAAAATGAAAAGCTGTAGATGTATGCACTAATCCTTTTACTAGAATATCCTACAGATGAACATTTTTCCTCATTCACTCGTTTAGCAGTGAGTGAATGAGGTTGATTGACAGCACTAAGACCCTCTAACTGGTTATGATTGGTTGTTTTGGTTGGAACTTTACTGTAACATTGCATTTACTTTGTTACTAACATTGCATTTAC
>VMRN01000019.1:3412694-3449222 GCA_010277015.1 Poeciliopsis turrubarensis
ACATTGCATTTACTTTGTTACTAACATTGCATTTACAGTAAATGCAAAACATTGCATTTCCAGTAAAGTAAATGCAATGTCACTTTACTGTAACATTGCATCTACCAGTAACAATGTAACATTGTTACTGGTAGCAATGTTACTGCCAGTAACATTGCTATTACTGGCAGCTCAGGTGGGTGGGTGGATGGATGGATGGATGGCATATTTGGTTTGTTCCTCGACACCCTGATCCAGACCATCACAAGGCAACACAGTAACACACATAGCAATCACCCATGCAAACACACACTCATACTTAAGGGTATTTTCTGTGTAACTTATGAATATTTTCCTCTAAAAAGAGAATTCGCCATACATAAATATTGCTAAAAAAAAGTCTACAGTTCAAACTGTTGTATAAATCAAACTTCCTCACTGAGACATGAAAGTCAGTAGTACATGGTGTGCATGAGTAGATGTGCATTAACCTTTAAGTGCAATGTGCAAGGGAAGTGATTCATAGTCAGGTTGAAAACACCTGAAGGCCTCACTGGGTCTTCAGGTAAAGTAGTGACAGTAATCAATGTTACAGCACAAGTGAAAATTTCCCAAGTTCAACCATAATGAGATCTCCAGGTGCCCTGACGTTAGGAAAACAAATTAACCAAACATTTCTGTGGTCTGGACTGCAGGAGGAAGCGAGAGTACCTGAAGAGAACAAACAAACAAAAAAATCAAATAAAATAAAAGTAAATTTTATGCAGTGAAAAGGGGGCTTGGATTTGAACTTTTGGTATTGCTCAACTTTGCTAAATGTCTCTTTTGTCAGCTGATGCCAAACTCACCTGGCAATATTCAAAGTACAATTTCATTTGAGAGTAATTATACTCTCAACTAGGTTATTGTAAAAAAAAAATGCAGATAATGCAACAATTTCTGATTTGAAAAAGTTTAAATTAGATCACAATTTTAGTCCATTATGTTTTTATTTATTTTTTTTTTACTCCTTGAGATTTTTTTTTTTTTACAACACATTTTTTCTCTATGTAAATACAACAGTGAAATGAGTATGAACTAAACTTGACTTCCATTTGCATCTCTGGCTTTATGTTCACATGTGAAACAAGTGTGGATTCTCCTCTATATTATACTATATTAAGTGCTCCCAAAAGGAAAGCAGTTTTTCAATTTGGAAACGCTTAAACTAAACAACATCAGCCTGAACGCCCCCAGAGACACTGCAGATGGATCCCATCTGCAGTGTCTCTGCTTTGTCCTATGGGTGGCTAATGTCCGATGTCCACAATATGCTCTAGATGCAGAGCCTGAAAAAAACTCTTTGACCTTTTGCAATAAAAACAAATGTGTTTCAAGGCCTGCCAGCAACTTTCCCACACAAACACACAACTTTGTAAGAGGAAAATCCAAAGAGAATCCTCTAATCTGATCAAATGAAATATATATAGTAAAAGATACGTGACGTGTATCGTTTCAGCAATCCCTTAAAAAGTAAAGAATTCACAGAAAATTATTACCTCTTCAAAATCTGATGTGCTTAATTTCAGTTCTTTTTACAGGAAAGTCCTGCAGGCCTTCTTATGACAAATAAATTTGCCTGCTCAAATTAGCCTTTCATGAGGGTGATAAAGTTCTGATGCAGACAGCATGGGTCAAAAGGGTGTATTAAATATGTAAATTGCAAAGATCTCAGTCTGCGCAAGTAATTTCCTCTAATGGACTATAAAGGTTCTTAAAAAAAAACCCTGTATTACACTCAGGTGTGTAATAGAATTTCTAATCATTTTATATAGACTTTTAGGAAGTCAGGAAGCATTTGCTTCATTTAGATCTTTGCCTCCAGTAATATAAATGACCCTCCAAGCCGTTCGTTAAAAGCTTAGTGTTGAGATGTTATGGATAAAATTTTCCGTTAGTTTCAGAAATTGTGAAAAATCTTATTACTCAAGCTGAAAATGAACCAACTGTGCATACATCCTAATCACTGCCTGCTTTCTAAAAAAGGAACTAGGGAAATGTATTGCTAAGTTATTAAGAATAAATTGTTCACATTTGGTTACATTTGGTTGGACTCTTGATTATTCTTTGACTAGGTGCAGCTAATGGTGTTATCATTTATTTGAGTGAAACCCATTAGTCCATCTATTGTCTTTACTCACGTATTGTATTAGGGGAGCCGGTATAAGTGAAAATATGATCCCCAAATGTAATTTGATGATATTCAGTGATGGTTATTCTTTCCAAGTTTATTTTCTGTACTTTACTGCATCTACAAATCAACACTGGGGGTTCATTTCATGTGTGTATTCAAAACTGTGTATTTACTGTAATCCAGTTTAACAGGAAAACTGGATTGAAATTTTGAGCTTGTGCTCGTAGACGTCCACGTGTGGCACTAGTGATGTAATTAGTGATGTAACTCAAGAAAGTTGGACATTTTTACAGTTTTGTTGCTGCTGCAATCTCGTCTCATATGTTGTTCATCTTCTTCGGTCATTCAGCTCTTCCTGTGTGCCGAGCCGATTAGACCTTTAACTAGTTGATGGTATTCTATTTTGGACCCTCTGAGCTAGCCGTAGCCCCCTCTTAGCCCCCAGTCATTGAAGTATAGGTCCACCACAGAAAGAAAGCAACAGGGAAAGTGGCATGAGCAGTGGAAAGAAAAAGGAACCAACAGAAAAATCTATCATGGAATGAGTAAAATAGTGAGGCTTCAATACCCAACAGGTTAATCACTAGAATGGAAAACTGGTGAGTCTAATCACTTAATTAAGAACAGCTGAGGGACAGCAAAGTGCGAGGAGGGGGAGAGAGGGAAACCCATAAATAAAATAAGTAATACACAGAATGGGCAAACAGACCATGGCTTAAGAGACAGGTGCTAGAACCTGCCTTTTAGGCCATGCCTCAGCAACAGGTATAACCAGGAACACAGAATAACACAGTTCCTCCACAGGGACAGACAAATTACCAAAAATAAAACAGGAATTAAGGCAATAAAAACCTAATTAAAAATTTTAAAAATATTTCTACAACTTAAAGTACAACATTAGCCAGAAATTTAACACAAAACCAGAACCAATGTCATAAGAATCATAAAAAATACTCATAAAAAATATATTGTTTGCATTTATTATGGTTACTCTAACTGAAATGCCCCAGTGAATTAGCAATCCACAATTAAGAGTACCAGTACAATGCCTCACAGTGTTTATCTTCTCTAGGCTGGTTCTTGGCCCTGGCATTTGCTTAGTGTGCCAACCACTGACGTTGGCTCTAACTGATCTGGAATCAGCTGAACCAACAATGGAAATGAAATGTTTAAATCTGGTAAAATTAGGGTAAACTTTGGGTAAAATGATTTCATAGAGGGGTATCTAACATATTCTTTAAGTTACAGTTGACTCAAATAATGTTAGCAGGTGGGTTATGTTATTGTAAAAAGCTGGAATTACATGAACTGCAGTTTCTGACAGAGTCTTTTTACAATTTATGTTTTCCATCTGAAACAGCTGTGAACTAATGGGCGAAGTAAGTTTTCCTGTCTACTGGCTGCTGGAAAGTATTTGGTCTGTGAATGAATTCATTGTTTACATAAACTCATAAATATCTGTTTCGTTCATAAAAGGACTGTAAATATTTATAGTTGCATTTTCCTGTTGCCCCAGAAACCAAAAGTTGTGTTAACTGTTCATTTGCGTTTGCTTGGTAAGTGTGTTAATTTCCATCACTTGCTCATTTAACATAAAAATAATTCTGGATAAAGCGAGACGAGTGTAAAGCTGCTCTGCCTTTTATTTTCTCTCTTATATGTTGTCTTAAATATATTTCATAAAATTATTTTACTGTTTATTTTTTTACAGTTTTAGTGTTCACAGAATAGGATGACAAAGTTTTAGATAAATAGTTAAGACACCATAACATAAATATTATTCAGAAAATGTTGCAGATTTAATTATTGGATTGTGTTTCTAGTACCAGTTACTGAATGTTGTTTCAAAGGAACATCTTTCTCTTTGTCAGGTTATTTGTGCTTTTTTCGACACAGCTCTGCACCTTTTGGATGTTGAGGGTCTCATTCTTGTGGAAATGCAAAGTTGCCTGATCATGCTGCTGTTGACATTGTTGCTTTCGTGTAGTGCAACTTCCTTTATTTTCTAAAACAGAAAATCCAGAATATCAACGAAATATTCCCAGTGTCTATAGCAACTGCATGTTTCGACTCTATTTCTCAGTAACACATAAATCTTCTCTATATTTGTCCTGGACAGATGCACTGAGGAAAATATTCATATATCTGTCCACTAAAGCTTAGATCAGGCCTGAAAAATCCAACCCAACCCTGAGCCTGATCCGAGCCAAACAATTGATTAATAATTAATTACAGCCCCAAGACTAAAGTAAACCTAACATTATTTTTAATTAAGCTTTTACTGCGTTCAATTTAAGATCATACGCCCGACCTGACCCAACCCAACCTGACGAAGCAAATCATTTTGACCCGGGCTCGGGTCGGGGTTGGGCTATAAATCTAAGCTCTATATACCAACTCTCTCTCCAGCTTGTTGCTTGTGTAAAGTTCCAGTTTTATGATCGATTTTATCCAACATTTCACATTTTAATCAGTGACCCTGTTACTACTGCATGTTCATCTTGTCTGTTTCACCTCTTTGGGTTTGTTTGTGCCTCTCAGGTTCTTTATTTGTTAAATCTATTCGTCCTGATGTTGTTTTCTGTCCATCAAATGCTCCTGCTTAGTATCAATGTTTTCAGTGGCTGGCGTATATTTATTAGTTTTGCTGGCCCAAGAGCACTTTCAGCTTTCTACTACTTAGTCAGTAATGAGAACTATAATTTTTTACCACTTTTCCTGCATTTAGGTGCTCAAAACCACTGCATGACATTAATCTTTTTTGTTTCTCCAACTGCATTTGACTGCTGCCTACTGGGAAGTCAGTACTTAAACATGTTTCTTTTTACAACATGCTCTTGAACGAGAATGAGCCCTCTTTTTTTCAGACATGATTTTGAAGGTCTTGATTACATTTCTTTCAGAGAACTACTGAGAGCCCAAATAATTATGTAATGATTTTGCTTATTTTTTGGAGGGGGATGGAGGATGCAGGGAGAGGAATCACCGCTGTGTCACACACACACACACACACATATATATATATATATATATATATATATATATATATATATATATATATATATATATATATATATATATATATCCCAATTCCATCCAGTCTGCATGCACAGACATTTCTGTTCAGTTTCCAAACCCTCACTGCCCTGACACTCACCACAAATTTTTGGTTCTGTCACTCAAATTTAACAAGCCATGGACGGGAAGGAGTGCAATGGGTGTGAACAGGAGAAACTGTGCTAGTGTTTGCCCTCGGAGGGAAAAAGTCAAGAGATTTGTATTTTGAGCAGCAACTGAAACCTGAATTACAGTAACTACAGTCAGGGCAGCATGAAATGCTGCCATACTGCTCTGTGTTCATGCAAACAAAAGATTTAATTTTATTTCATATAAGCATTGCTTTGTTAATTAAAGGCAGGCTAGTGAGGAGTAGAGGAGCAGCCAGCCAAGTCTGTGTATTGGAACATAGGTTAAGAATGAGTTTTATTACTTTGGCTCTAAGGAGGAGAAAAAAAAATCATAAATAGTCTGACCTCATCAAGTCTTCAACTGGTTCGAGTTCTGTATGAAGATGGAAAAATGGAGCTGACATTTAGAGAGGGAGGTAATGGCGTTCTATTCTGTGCCTGGACTTAAAACTAATTTATTTCTCCATTAAACCAACTCACTATGTAATTCAATATTTTTCTCTTCCTCTTCTTTCTGTTAAAAGGTTTTTTTTTTTGACATATTTTCAGGGTCCATATAATTTTACTACTGGTCATCTTATTGTAAAAAGTGACAAGGCAAATGGATCTCATCCACACTCCCTGTCCTTTTTTATTAGGTTAGCCTTGCTAGCATTGAATTAGATCCCTTTTGCCTCCAGAACTTCCTTGATTTGCCATCGCACATATTCAACAAAAGTGTTTTCTGTGACGACAGCAAAACACAAGTATTCCAGACTTTGCGTCATGGCACATTATCCGACTGGAAATCATTTTTCAGATGAGTACACAGTGGTCCATATATACAGTTATCAGGCTGTGGTGATTGGACAATGCTCGGCTAGTACTAAATAGAGCTCCTGGAAAGTATGTACTCGTAAACGCTGCCAAGACTGTTAACACTGACATATAGTTCTTGACTTGGATCTCACACTCTTAGGGCATGATTCACGGAACATTTTTATATCAGGCCTTCAAGACGACCAGCGGCACACAAGTGTCATCTCTTTCTTTGCAAAAGTTACGTCATCTCTTTGCTAAATGTCAGCCCTGTTTTCCTGCGCTCCTTCAGTTTCTTCAGTGCTAACTCACTGACTTCAGCTTGGTGCATACTTGGGTACAAGTGAATCTAAGCTCGAACAATGTGGTGGCTTTTTCCACTCAGTAGTTCTGGTGAATTCTGCTATTTCTAATCATTTTACTTCTGTACACTCTATTTTTCTTAGTGTGTTCAATTAAAACTCAAACTTTTATCTCCCTATTGGTCCTACTCTTGCTACTTAAAACCATATTTAAATGTCTTTTCATATTTTGTCAAAGAAAAATGATACATAGCTCTTAAACTTTTACAATAAAGCATGATGTTCATTTGCATTTAATGGATTGAATGGTGTTACACAAGATCCTCCAAGGTTGTTAAGCTCCAATTACATCAATCTATTCTGTTGCTCTAGTCCTTTGAAAACCTGCAGTATTTAAAGGAGTCCACATGATCATTTATACAGAAATGCCCTTTTGCAAATCTTAGAAGCAGTGATGGAGCAGTTTCAGATTCTACTTCTTCAAACAGATCAGATTTGAACCACACAAACACCTTATGACTGCAAGCTGGATTTTATTTAGGGGTACCGAAGTAAAAAATGACATACAGAGGCATGCCTCACTTGTCAAATTTGTATTTAGATGTTTAAATTAATTCCCCCTTTCCTTCCATTGAACAATTATGTTCTTCTTTCCACATAAATCCTCCCAAAACCCAATAAAATTTGTGGCTGTAAAGTGACAAAGTGTGTAAGAGTTTTTCAAAAGCACTCGCATCTGCAGCAGCTTTTCACTCTCACACAGTTGTTCTAGGTTTTGCCTAGGATTTGAATGCCAGGATGCTTCTCGATCTGCGACATAAGGATTTTCCAATCCACCTTTCCTGCAAGAATTTGTGTACACACACTGCTCCTGAGTGCACATAATTGGTTTATGGAATTCATGGTTGGATTATTATGGTTTAGCATGAGGTTTTACAATTCATAGCTGCAGGAATAACACGCTTTCTTTTCTTTGTGTCAGGATGGAATCAATTCATGATGAATGGAGGGGAAAATTAACTCGTGCACAAGCAAGAAAATTACTGAAACACATGGGCCAAAACAAAAGAAAACTTGCTGTGGGCATTCAGAGGCACACACCGCCAGTGCAGGCTGCAGTTGTTTCTTTGTGTTGTGCAGTGGGAACCATCTGTAGAAATGAGACTCTGTTCCTTGGCTACGTCCTTAAGAGTTCTAATGTGTTATAGTACAATAAGCTTTGCAAGTAAATTAGATTTACTAAGATGTAATTCTAGAGAATCTTCTTGATTTGTTAACTCAGGTTGGTGTTCTATTAAATAGATAAACGCTCCAACATCATCCTGACAGAGTCGGCATCTGAACAATGAAGCTTAGACGTTAATTCCTAAAAGCACTGGGTCAGCAGTTTCCAAGAGGCAGAAAGTTGTCATTGAGCTTTTCCTTCCCACTAAAGAACACTGAAAAACAAAATGACAGTGACAAGAGTAAATCAACCATATATTGCTCACCTTTTTATTTTATGTTACCCAAATATGACTTGAAAAACCGAGTTTTATCTTGTTAGTTTAGATTTTGTTTTTCTCACAAGGGCAGTACATTTTTTTCTTATCCCAGATTAAATAGATCTCAGTCCAGAACCTCGAAACCTTACACTTCTGCTAAAATAAAGAGTTGAGAATATTTGCTCCTGAAGGGCCGTTATTTGCTCCAACAGATGCAATCAGGGCTGTAGCACCATTTCACTGATACACCGGCTGTGGCCTCTTGCCAATGGCACTTCTCTCATAAAGCTATTAATTAGGAGCCCTTCATTTTGAATAGAGTCTTTATTAAAGACAGGATCTACACAGGTGATCGAGCCAATAGCTAATAGAACTGATAGTGAGAGCAGATGGTGGAATTTGTTTACTTTGACTTGCATTATTAATATGACAGATAAACTTATCATGAACAGATTCCTAACTTAAACTTCACAGAGTTCCAGCAGAAAACCACTCTGAAGAGACGCTCTGTCTTTTCTGTGCAACATAAACCCGATATGTCAGGATCTTGGGTTGTTGGAACTTTAAGTTCTTAAGTTCTGACTTATCTATTCTGATTTTCCTTTGTTTCAGTACTTTCTTAGTTACTCTAGTTTAATTAGTGTTTCTTATGTCTAGTTATTCTTTAGTGTTAGATTCAATTCCTCGTCCCCAGTCCTTTGTTCCAGCAGTCGCTCTCCCAGTACTTATATAACTCTCACTAAACTAACATTAGTGAGATTTTTTAAACTAAACCAGGACAGAATTAAAATGCTAATTGTTGAGCTCAGGCCCAAAAGGATCCTTACTGTAAATTTGCAATGCAGTTAACTTTACCTTCTTTACTGTTTGGAGTAGCAGACATTATTGGGGCAACACTATGTCATTTCTTGGGAAGAAAATTAGAAGCTGACAAAACCGTGTTTTATGTAGAAATTGTACAAAGTCAGGTAAATGTTTTGTCATCACTGGAAACCAAATTTATGCTTGATTTGTTATCTTTTTTAGAAGCAGCAGAACTACCAGGACTGATGCTAGTTGTGCAGAATATTCCAAGAGTTAAACTGCATAGAAGAGTGTCAGATCTGAGCCCATTGCTTGTTTTTTTTTGTCTTGTCTGTCAGTGAGGAACTCAGAATTGGTGCCTGACTGCCAAAGTGAAGCCCAATAGACTTACCTTCACAAGTGGAACATTAAGGCTTTTACTCTAATTATCCACATAATAATAATGTGAAATTGAGCTGACAGTTTTTTTATTTAATTGATAATGACAGCATACAGTCTATTCTCTAGTTCTGTATGATTGTGGTATAATTGAAAAGTGAAAGAGTTGTTCAGTTTTCAAGGCATGCTTTTTGAAACCTGATCCATCATTTACTGTACTTTAAATAGTTAAAGCTGAAGTTTAACAGAAACCCTAAAGACGCCTCCACATCTCCCAAAGAGGACTGTGGAACATGCTTGCACAAGTTCATGTTTGAACACATTCCCACTCTGGACAGCATTCCTCCCTGATGTTTATGCTAACGAATCGCTGTCTAAGCAAAATACATTTTCGGACAATCCAGAGGCCCCAGATTGTCTTAAGTTTTCCCCAGAGTCTTTTCTGCCAAGACATTTTTTGTTCTTCTAAATCTGATAGTTCTTCCTAGATTCCTCAAATCAAAGTATACAACAACAGACTTTGTCTGCACTCGGAGCCCAGGACAAAGAGTGTGTGTGCTTTAGGTGAAGTGAAGAAATGAGTGAGCTTTGTGTTCCATGTGGCTGACCCTGCACAATGCTGACAAAGCACATTGTTAGCTTCTCATTTACAAAAGACAGGTTTAGTGGAATAGCCGTGTTATGGACATGAATACATTTCCAGGTTTAGTCTAAATATTCAAATCGATGCAGGCAGAACAGCGTTTTTTAAAGGAAGCCTTTCATAACCCCCCCTGGCATAAATGCAAGCATAACACGCAGTTTTCACTTATGTCTGCTTAACATTTAAAACGAAAAAAGGATTTACTGAAATATGCCACAGTTTACCAAAATTCCTAATGAAAAGAAATAATACAGCCATCAGAAAAATGAATGCTCAACAGAATAACAATAATAATGCTACAATAAAGTACAACCACAAACTTTGCACCAATGACTTCTTATTAAATCATTAATTAATTAAAAAAGGGGGATACACGATTACTAAAAACTTGATGTGTGATATTACATTTGATTTGTTATATTCAGAAGGTGGTTGTATGAGAAATGCCAAATCAAGAAACCAAAAAAAAAAAAAAAATAGAATGTGATTTAGCTCACAATCATTTCTAGGCTGTGGTCATCTTTACTTTTCAATATCCAGATGTGTGGCAGTTGTTTTTTAACTGCTGTGGGCTCAGCAAAGTTTGGCCTTCTTAATTCTCAATTAATGTTGTGTCAGATTAATTGTCTTTAAAGAAATGTAGACCCAATTTAATCAATTGCTTCAAAAAGTTACCAGATCAGGCCCACCTGCGTAAAATCGAGTCCTTGTATAAATCCAGGACTGAAGGTGTCAGAAATGTATGAGAGAAAATGTTGAACAGCTTCTGTTTTTACACACTGAAATACCTTTATCATAAAATTTGTTTAAGCCTTTCTTAAATTATAAAATTGGCATCTATTCTAATAGCAAATTTAGAGGTATTGTCAAAATAGTTTGAGTATCCTTCTGTGGTGATCATCATTTTGGTTCCCTTGTCAAATTCCTAATTTTAAAACAACTTTTTTTGGTGAAGCAGTGCACTGTGAACTTGTGAAGATGAATTTATATTTATGGCTGGTTTGTTCTGTGCAGCACAGAGAAAGGTCAACAGGATGACATAAATGCAGTTTATGCGGAAAGATTAAAGTCCGTTCTTGGATTCAAAAGCGACATATGAGGGAAGTTGTTGGTTAAGCACCTTGGGGTTCTGTTTGAAACTGATGCAGTGTTGTTTTCAAGTGCCTTATGCCCTCCCAGGTCACAGAGCTGCCTCTTCATCACACCTTACATTTTCAATTAATAAGCTTTGCAGGTTCTTCTTTGTCTTCACTCACATGCAGGCCTCACGTCGTGAATCCACCCTGCTTCATCCACGTTAATGGGTTCCTTCTGCTGTTAGCTCTGATTTACACGGCACATGTTTAGAGCTGAGGCAGCACAATTCCCGCTCAGCTCACTGTTTCTGCTCAATAAAACAAGAATAGCAATGCAAACATTCATTCAATTTGGTATCTTATCCATTAAAGAAAAAGAAAGACTGAAGATGTGAGGGGAGAATTGTGAAGGAGAGATAAATGGGTGGGTTCATTATCTATTATGAACGAGTATCTCCGTGCTCCACTTTGTTCAAAATGATTTTTATAGCATCATAGAGAGCTGAGGTAGCAAAAGTTTGCTTTGTGCCTGGAATGATCAGGGTTCCTCTTTTGAGGCTGTGGCATCCTTTGTGTACACGTTGCGAGATGCTGCAGGAGCAAACAGTCCTTTATGAGTTCAAAACAAAAGCAGCAGCATGGAGATAAATAAGGATTCCTTGGAACTGTAAAAGGGTTTCGAATGGTGTTAAGAAGTGTTTTGTTTTTTTGTCAATTTTATATCTGTTCAACTAATTGACCCCAGTGACAGTCTTTTTCTTTTATTGCAGTTTATTATGCAACAGTGGCAGTATCTTAAATTCCCTTTGTTTTGTTTTTTTTGTTTTTGTTTTTTTGCAAAGCAAAGCTACCCAAACACAAGCAGACTGTCAGGTTTATTTTATGGTATGTCACAAGGAAACATGTCCTCCGCATGCTGGGCATAAGAGGAGTTAGAGGGTGGCAGAGAATTTTCTTTCAATGCTAAAGCAAAAGGCAGCTAACACGTCTGCAACAATCTACTGTCTTTAAAATAAAGTCTAAAGACAATTTACTGTTTGTCTTAAAATAAGCTGTTCGTTTAACCAACATTTGAAGCATTGCATCTGCTTACTAGCAGTTTGTGACAAGATGAACAGTGTTCTTGAAGACATATCGCATATCAATCACTTGTACAGACTACGATATAAACAGAACCTTAGACAAGCCTTTTCACTTTGCAATATGACTCTTATGCAGGTAATGTGTTTCAGCTCAGTAGACAAAAAAGCTACTCTTAGGTTTGATTACAAAAATAAGTATAACATTGTAAAATCTCTCCGAAACTTCATAATATATTTTTATGCCATCCTTGAAAACAATGGCTAAGTTTTGTGAAAATATCTGTTAAGGTCCAGAAAAGCAGCTGCTACACTCAGAGAAAGAAACGGGTACACTGGTACACTCAGAGAAAGTTGCCTGTGAGCTTTAAGGAAGTACCACTTACGTGCAGAGAAGGTTTTCGGTAAGGAACCATTGGAAAAAAGATCACCTCATGATAACGGTCCAAATCCTCAAAGTGTCCAAAGGTCCAAGTTGTGGGAAAGTAACATGTAGGTCAGAGAAAATCCTAACTTCATTGTTTTAATCTACAGGCAAGCTGGTTTTAAAACGGTTCAGTCAGTATGTTGTCGATGTTACAGTTATTATAACAGTTTCACGTTGGTTAGCATATATTGCCCTGTGGCTATTTCAGGAGAGGATGGGAGATTTGTGATAATCTGCCTCATGTTTTGTCATGAATAAACAGAACTGAGCTGGTCTAAATTGGTTCCATCTGAACCCCACAGAATGACCACCTGAGTTTTTAATAAATCACTGTGTGTAACCATGTGCTCAACAAAATGCAGACAGCATAATTAATTACATTCTATTCTCAGGCTTTCTTTTTATTTCACACTAATAGCACTGCTGTGCTCTTGGTAACCAGAGCGAAACCAAAGGTACTGCAGGGGCTAGTGACATCACATCGCAATGGGTCTACACAGAACAATTTCAAAAGTGAAGTGATCTCTGCTGTAGCGTCATAAGATCATGTTTGTCCACACACTGGTGATGTTGCTTGTGCTGGACTGAGCTTCAGGGCTGGTTTATGTCCCTGTCATTCCCTAGTTATCTTACTTTGAGAGGCTTAATTAAGGCTACCAGCTGCCACTGGCCTCACACACCATCAGTTTTATTTATACATTCACATTAACAGCTGATTCATCACAAGCAGCCTTTCATCAAGGTGGCGCTTTTACACCTTAAACAAAATGTGCACAAACAATTACCCGTTGATTTAAATAGATTTAGAATGCAGCACAGATGGACATGCAATATATTTGTCATGCTCAGTGAACAATAACTGTGCTCTTGATCGATTGGGCGCATTAAAATTGGTGAGTTTTTCCTTCTTTCACGTTGTCGTGATAAAATGTGAATGTATTATTTTTATTACAAGAGATAGACAGCGTTTTCAGTCAACAATGAGAAAAATGATGGTTATTGAATGCTTTAAAAGCAGGTAGCGAATGTTATTCTCTAAGATCACAAAAACAAGCAACTTGAAAGGCTTTCATTTCAGGAGAAAAGCACACTGAAATGACGTCTTTAATGTCACATGAAAAAGACTGACGAGAAACATATTTATGCTTGACGAGAGACGATAGCATTTTCTTGCCCAGTTAAAACATTTTTACAATTTAAGACACAAGGATCAATAGCAGAAATTTTGTTTTTAATTCAAAACAGTTCAAAGTCTTAATCTTTAATCCAATTCTTTTGGGCTGCCTGCAACACAGAGGACAAGAGAAAATGCACAAACATTATTTTATGTAATTTTTTCAAATAAAAAGGGGACAAAATAATAATTCTGATGGCTTCTGATTATCACGGATGGAAGCAGATTGGGATTTTGACATGGCATTTTTCAGTCAGCTCTTTTTCTTCGCAGGACATCAAGGCTGAATCAAATGTGAAGCATCTGATCTCCCAAATCTTGTATTTTCACGTGACTACGCTATCACTATGTGATGATGTTTTTCATTGCTCTCTTCTCCCTAAACATTCAGAGACATTGGCTCATTCTATTTACATCCTATCACCTAAAGACAAAGGAAAAATTTCTTTTTTAGTTCTTTGCTTCTTTTAGTGATCTATCACTAGATCTTCTTTCTCCTAGATCATTTTTGTGACTTGTGTCTCCTACATAAGTGTCGCTTAAGTGCAATGTTCATGTTTTGCGCACGCACATTTTATATATCTATATTTTTTGTTCTCTCTCTCTCTCAATAAAAATGCTTCATCCAACCAAGAGGAGACCCAAACAAGTCACTATCTTGTGCTCTGACTGCTTTAGATGTTTGACCGTGGGCGCTTAAACTCGGACACCTTCAGAGCCTCCACTCCTCGCAGCTTCAGCCTCCCTCTATTTCACACATAATCTAACACATATTTCTCTTCAGCATACACTCAACTCTCCAAACTTTGTTCCTCTTTACTTTCACTACGGATCATAGTGCTCCACTGCCACCCCTGTCTGATCTTATGTGTTAATCTGTCTCTTCAGAGGAGAGTAAGAACTTGTCCCATATTGCCGGTTTGAAAATTACTGACTCAATATCTTCTGTCTGTCTATGCTTTTCCATCACACGTGTTTGCCTGTGTGCAATCGTTTGAGAGTGTTTGTACACTTATTTTGGATTTTTTTTTTAAACTTACAATAATGCTTAACTGGTTGTAGTTTGCAACCGTTTCATCCTAATTAGCTATGGAGAGAGCTGCAGCTTAAAAATACCTTCTCCATAGGCAATTGAACATTTCCCCCATGAGGTGAATTCAGAACAAATTGCTTCTCAGGGTGAACAAGTTTTGTACAACAATGAGAACTAAGTCAAATATTCCCACAGCAACTTGTGCAGTTGAGTCCAAACTCAAACTCATCTGAACAATTAAAATGAATGGTATACAGTGCCTTGACAGACTTTTTACCCATTAAACCTTTCCACATTTTATTATGTTCAAGCTACAAACATATTTGCATTTTGGGCAGATATTATCCTACTGATAATACAAAGCAGTGTAACACTGGAAAGACAATACATTGTCTTTAAATATCTATTACAAATAAATCTATGCACCTGACATGTGCTTATACTCAGTCTATTTTGTTTGAATATCTCTCCTCCAACTAAATACAGATGCCTTAAGGAGTCACCACATTAGTAAAGAGAGTGCACCCCTCAGATGGAGGAACATGTTGACAGATTTGGCCTTTGTGGAAAAGTATCAAGTAGACAAGTCATGCAAAATGCTCTGTTGGTTCTAAAAATAGCAGGCAAATTTGACATTTTTGCAGGAAACAGTGCACACGCCATGTCAGGCTGAATCACATACAACAAACATTCAGCCACTATAAAAAGTCTAAGACTAATTAAGAACATTTGGTGAAACTTTACTAGTATGAACTCAGAGGGGCTGAGTACAAATGCCTACAAAAGACTTCTTTGGAAGTTTATTTGATATTGATATTTTGATATTTTGTTAGTTTGTGATATAAATACTATAAAACTTTTTGAAGTCTGTGGTTGCAACAACACAAATGGGAAAAGTTCAGATGTTAGAACATTTGCATGGCACTGTGTGTGGACATCCAGTTTCCTTGTTCTCATTTGTTTGTGTAACTTATCTCAAATGTATGGTTTAAACTTTACATGAGAATCGAGACATAAAAGCAAAAAGTTATTTATAAGTAGAGAAGGAACTAACTATGTACCCTGCATTTTGTCATGTTTCTAATACACCTAATCAATGTAAATTACACAGTGCTTGATATTACGGGTCATGCAAGGCTTTCTGTAATTACCTAATTAATTCCATGCAATGCTGTGAAGAATTTTGCACAAGCCAGAGAGGAAGCTGTTTTTACAATCCCAACATTCACAACATGTCGTTCACAAGCTGCTCCAGAATGGTTCACTGTTTCTATCTATGATGTATATCTATGTGTAGGCATGCAAGCTGAAACTCACAACGACACAGTTTTGGCGCACTCACACACTCATGGACTCCAGGGTCAATTTATAATCTTGAAGATGACTTTCCCATAGTCCACTGCTCCGGTTATTGCCCTTCCATGTAATTTGATTTCAGGGAAATTAAAAACTGATTGCACTGGGGTTTTGATCCAGCCCACCAATGCAGGAACACACACAAAACCAATAAACTCACTTCTCACCACCACACACACATATTTAGGGTGCTAATAGTGAAATCATCTTAGTTTGGTAGATGATTTCTAAGTAGTTGCAACACAGCAATTACATGTTCATTCTATTACCTGCAAACAAAATCTGTCACTGGTATTAAAGACTTCATACTCTGCTGGATATATTACTGCATTTAGAGACTCTTAATAAAGAGAATGAAACTTTATTAAAGTTTATTTTTCTTCTTGAATTAGTTTCGTTGTTGTTGTCTCAATTAGTGGTTGGAGTTTACCATAAGAATCTAATTTCTCATTCATGACCTTGATTTTCCCAAACTGAGTGCACTACTGCATTTTGGAAGTCAAATTGTGCTGAAAGTAGGATTAAGAAAAACAAACTAGGCGGTTTCTTGGTGGCAAATGTATTACTTAAAACCACTGCTCGTCTTGCTTTAATTCTTGAATTTCAAAAAAAATCAATGCATGCATTTAATGATACATCGATTTTGTTCCCCTCTTTTTTCAACGAATAAATGCCCCAATAAACGATGTTTTTACTGGGCATGCCCATGCTTTGTGGAACATAGTCTTCATTGATTTTACATTTTAAATTAGGAACAGCTAAAATAAGTAGTGCACAAGTGAGCAATAGAAGTAAAAATTAATGTTAAAGCTCAGTGGATTTTTTTTTTTTACCAATTTGTTAACTATTTGAGATGATAAGATGGGAGATTAAGCAACAAAGTTAAAAATTAATCAAACTTAACCTAGTCAGTGCACTAGCTTGACATGCCTCATGCAAAATCCAGATTATCTCTGCAGGATCTCGAAGAGTCCTTTTGGTGTAAACCGAGGATGAAGTAAGTTTATCCTTGATGAAATGTGTGAGCTCCAAAGTAACACAATGTAGTAGAACAACACTATTCATTCTGCATACCCCATACCACTTTGCTATGGTCATTTGAGATTTTGAATCAGGAATAGTTATGCTGGCCTACAACCAAGGCTACAACCTCAAGCTTATCATGCACAAAGTAAGTTCCAAGTAGCCTAATATCTTGTGAGATCCGCTGCTTCCTCGGCTCTGCCACTGCTCTGACAGCTGAATTGATTTACAATGAACTTCAGGGTTTTTAAACATGTCCAAAAACTCTACTATAGAAATCTGTAACATGGAACCTCTAAAAACACAAGGTAGTCCGCAAGATCTCACAATCTTAAACATTATACCCTGAATGAAGATATTGGCAGATGACAATGTCAGAGGAATGAGAAACAGGGAGAGCATATATAATTTTGAAAAGGTTACAAAGCTTTGAAGTTTGGGACTCCAGCAAATCACAGTAAGAGCAACTATCCAGAAATAATGTCCACCGTTGTTCCAAACGTGGAGAAAACATGAACCTTCCCTGCCAACCTTCCAAAATTATTCCAAGAGCTTTCAGCTGACTAAATAAGAAGGTCACAAAAGAATGTAGAACAACATCTGGAAAGCTGCATGTATTAATTGACGTAAGTTTGGCTGGTATTCATAATTTAAAAATAAGAAAGGAACTGAGAAAAATGGACTGGAGGAATTGAAAGGCTATTACCGTTCCTGAACAAAAAGAGCAGAAATCCATTTCACATTTGCCGTAATACATTTTCATTTTCACTTGTAGGACAAAAATGTGAACTGGTAATGAAAACGAGGAACATTAAAGGAGTGTAATGGTAAATGACGGTAGTGTGGTGTTCTAAGAGTTCTTTGCCATGTCAGGGCCAGGTGAAACTTCTAGTAATTGATGAAAATTGTACTTCTGCTCTCTCAGGAAATTGTGAAGGTTAATGTCCAGCTAGCAATTTTTGACCATAAACTCAAGTAGATTAAATTATGTAGCAGGTCAGTAATCCAAAACCCACCAGAATACTCACCGCTGTGTGGATAAGTAAAACAAAGAGAAGGTATCGGACTGGCCAAGTCAAAGTCTGGATTTAGATCTGTCTCTGCAAAATTCTCCAGCGTAGCTAAATGAAAACAATTATCCAACTGAGCCAAATTTCTTTAACAGTGGTGTCTGATTGCTAGTAACCAGAAATATTTAATTCAATGGCACAAAAAGTTTTTAGGTTATAATTTTGTCTCTTAAGAAATTCAATCATTATTTGAAAATCGATTTTGCACGTGCTCAGGTCTTCTTTGCATTGTGAAAAAATTTGGCTGATGAAAATACATATTGGCAAATGTGGCAAAGAAGCAACTTTGTTTACAGAACAAATTAGAAGTATACATAATCCAGACATTTTTGGTTTGTCTGTCCATACAGATTATGCAGCATACAAATGTTTTATATCAAAATGTAAATAAAACAATGATTAACATTAACTAAATTTTGCTGTGTTGATAAATATCACTTTGATAAACTTAGGTGAGAAAATCGAATGGAGAATTACACTGCTACATTTATGCTACAGATTTAACTCCGTAATTTTTACCATCCAGCACAAGTCAATGATTGATTTTTTTTTTTTTTTTTTTGCATCCTCTCCTTGTCTAAACGTTTATTGCTTCTTCTTCTGTCTGACCTTTTTGACTGTTTCTGTTATGAAAACTTGGCTATGATGTCTGTCAGGAAGATGGCGTCAGACACAATCAGTCTGATGTTCCAATAAGAGTGATGGTGATAAAATGTCAGCCGTTTCTGATCTCTCTGCTCAATGTTTCTCTCCCTTGCTGCTTTTGCCAGCCTTTATGACAGGGAGTCTTATCTTCATATTACATCACATGGATAAAGTTTATTAAATAATGAACAAATTACATATGTACACAAATTTCTTTAAAAAAAATATATGTAGCCTTCGAGTGACATAGTCCGCTTTCATGAACTTTAAGGTGTGGTTCATTTAGAGTTGAATTCTGCGTAAGAAAAGGGGATATATTCTGAATCACAGGAAGACATTCTTTCCCAGATTTTACATTGTCTTTTCGTACAATGGACTCTTCCTGTGGGAAGAGTCTGATGGATTTAGTGACAGTAACTGGCAGGATAATGAGACAAACTTGGTTTGGATATTTCATTTAAGGATTGCAACAAAACTATGTCATTCATCTGTTTATGTTTTTCTTTAGCAGTTTTCACTAAATAAATAATTCCTTTGTATTTTTAGTGATTTTTATGGTTTATAAACAAATTTTCCCTCCTGATCAGTTCACAAATCGTTTCTGGTTCCCTGCGACGTTTTTCCTCGTCGCCACAGTTTCCTCAAAGTTTTTTTCCAAGAATCTCCTGCATAAGTCCACTTGCTATTCCTCCGGCTGCGCTTCTGGAAACTTAAATCATTCACCCATTTGAGGATGCCTGTCCATCCTCAAATGCTCTCCACTCCACCGCTGAACCCTGGAAACAAACCAAGGCACTGCCATCAGTCAAGACACTCACCACGTCCCAGTCAAACTCAGTTTCTGTTGATATACTCAGCTACGCCTAGACCACTGACATCACCTCAAAACAGCTATGGACCCCTCGTCCCTCTTACCTCTCAAAGTCAGAAATATTTATCTGAATAAACCTTTCAAATGTTTTTGTTGCGACTGTAATTGTTGCCTGCATTAGAGACTCGGTAAACAACATGAGAGGGATTATTTATTGGCTGCACAGGTCTCTATTTTTAGACCTGACGAATACTAAATGACAATTTTCTTCAATAATGAACCACTTTTCTGTCTTGTGGAACTTCTGTAATACAGCAACAAAATATTCTGTTCCCAATGATGCCTGCAAATTGAAACCAGCTTTGCAATTGTCAAGACAACAAAAGAGCTTCAAACTGCCTTTCGGGGCAAAAGAAAAAATATTTCCAACATAAATCCAGCAACAGTATGACTGTATATGCCATGTTTATGCAACCAACTTGTGCGAAATGTTCTGATAGTCAAATAAATGTGTTTCCTGGACTTGTGGGAGATGTTAAGAGTATCTCCATCTTGCAGTCTGTGTATATTTGATTCATGTGGGCTGTGAGCTGCAGAGATTGAGAGACAAAATGTGGAATTGTGTTGGGAATCTCCTAAAGAAGTGAAGGAAAAGAAGGGTCTGTGACAGAGGAGAAAACAGATGACCGCAGAGAGATAAATTCAGGTGTCCACTGCAGGTTTACGGCTAAGTTCTCAGCGAGGCTGCCGTGTGTGCTCACTTGATTTATTCAGCAGTGTGTTCAGGCTGTCTCTCCTACGGCAATGTGAATAGCTTCTTTTCACCACTGACATGTTTTTTCAGGTGCAAGGAGAGTTATGTTTTTTTTTTTTAAAGATAATTTGTTAAACTGTTTATCTTCCAGTTCAACTGCACCTGGTTTTCTAAAGCTGTGATTCATTTCAAGTTCTGTTTTTACAGCACAGATCAGGAGAAAGTTGGCAATTCTGTTTAATTACGGTCTTGATGTTTATGGTGCAAAATTGACTGTGTAGAAAAAATGGTAAATGCAGTTTTTGTGTAATGTAATATAAATTCATGCAAGAAATCTATGCTACTGATTTTATGCCCTAAACTTTAGGGCATAAAGGCTTATCGAGTGTTTTGTTAAGTTAAAAAAATATTATCAGTCACATTTATAATGGCAATCTTTAAGGACTCTTTGTAATGTGAAAACAGCCTGAATGCTTCAGAGTGAATGCACAACTCAAGATAATGGATGGAAACTGCTTAAAGGTGATAAAGTTAATAAATACTCATGTTTATAAAACTACATTGTACTATGAAAAACGTGCAATCAGTGTGGGCGGTAATACGTCATGATATGATGATACATGGAAAGCAATTAAGTGCCATTTCCAAGGAAACTGTTCACAGTCGCTTTCTCTCCATAGCAATCCGAATCATATGTGGAACATTTGGACTAACCTAGAAAAAATTAAACACACCTTTGCTGGTTTCACAGAAAATAACAGAAAAAGTGTCAGGCATCATGCTCTTGATTATTGATCATCAGTAAGTATAAGTGCCTCTACCAAAGTAAGGGTTTTGGGAGTATACTAATGTTTAACTTAGCAGTGTGTGCTAATTCAGTGCCAGTGGAGACAGCACTAACATTAAAAACAGGACAATTAGAAAAGGATTGAGCAACTTGTTTGGAACATTTGTCATGCGTTAACTTTGTCTCCCTCCAAAAAGAATTTGTCAGCATTACTTTGCAAAAGTTCATATAAATGGGCTGTTGAACGTCTGGACCCCAGTGGTTTGGACATAGTGGAGCTAATTGGTGATGAAGCACAGCACCATGCTTGAGGAAGACTAAACACACAGCATATTGGCACACCATGAAAAGGTTGGACCTTGGGAAGGGGGGCTGCAACACAAACCTCAATTTTACAGGATTTCTTTTTTCCACTACATTCTCAGTTTGAAAAGTAGAAAAAAGGGGGTTTGATGCCAGACACTTCACATGCACCAATGAATTTCTATATAAGATGAAATAAGATTATAAGGTATTAAAAACAGATTGTGTGACCAGTATAAATTCTTTGATTAATCACATAATTACTCATTTCTTTTGTTCAAAAACAGCCTTAGACACATTTTGTTTTGCTGTTGGAAATATTAAACAACCACATTTCTCTTACTTATGTTTAAGTCAATTGACATATAATTAGTTAACAGCAGAAGCAAAACAATGGCACAGTTCATATCCAAATACCTGAACTTCAGTTCAAACTCGTGCAGATTAATCAAATCTATTCCACTAAACAGTCAATATAGAGTTTAAATCCAACTTCATGCAGTCCACTGGAGACGAGGTTTGTCAAATAACTCTCTATATTTTCAAAAAGCTGTCCAACAGACTGCATCAACCTGACTTTGTGTTTTCAGGTGAGAGAAGAAGAGGTTTTCCACAGAGGAAATGTTCACACTGTGAGATGCAGGGGTTTAACCAGTGGATCAGCATGTCAACACGACACAACACCAGCTCTGAATCACTCATCTCCTATCTTAATAATATCTGTGACTGGGACAGAAATTGATTGTCTTTCTCATGCAGGGAGAGCTGCCCTTCAGAGGACTCACACGGTGGGAGAGTGTTATCACTTGCTGACATATTGGATGCAACAAGAGGCAGACTGATCAAACACACCCTGAATCAACATTGGCAGCCTGGGACAAACACACTGATTAAAATGCCGCGGCACTGACAAATGAAAGGCCACACATGCAAATGACCAATGACAATTTCACTGCATGGATCACAGAAGTCGCTCCTTTTTTGATGTTCATTTGTTGTCGTATTGATGCAATGTTTGTGGGAATTGCTGGGAAAGTCAGTTTGATGCTTTTCACTGTGTGGGGTGGGCTGATAGAAACAATTTCAATCCCACTAACATCTGTCTCTATCAGATGCCTGGACAGAAAGGGCTTAATGGACGTCCTGCTTCAAGAGAAATAATTTACTTTCTCATTTTGCAGAAAGGTTTTCATCTTAAAAAGTGGATATGTGATCACGGCCCTAGTTTGAAGTAAATATGTTTAACGAGGTAAGCAGTGGTGTACACACTGCTTAGGGGTCAGGTGCTCAAGTGGAGAAAAAAGGGACCTTGTGCAGCACATGGTACCCTATGCTACCTTTGTAGAGTGAGATGATAGCTGTGTGATAGACACGGCTATCACACAGCTTGAACAGCTTGAACACGAACTATTTCAAATTCACACATTTACATATTTCAGATCAATACCAACATAATCTCCACCAGGAGGGAAAAAAATGCCTCAAAACAGTTTCAGTGTTTTTTTACAAAATTCTTAGGATTAAAAAACACTGAGCCCCATGAGATACTCTTAACTATCTCATTCTGTGGGTTTATCACAAAATATTCTCTGCACCATATCACCCTATGTTGTATTAAAGCAGGCTAACCTGACAAGTTTGCCAGGTAAATCACACTAAACAAGCCATCTTCATGAATCTGAGTAACCAGTGACTATTCTACAGCTTAAATCAAGTGTACCTAGATAAAGAGTAAAGAGAGATAAATCTTTTATAGTGCAAAGTACTGGTTGAGTTCAAAACAGCATGCATTCATTAAATGAACAAAAGATGCTTGAGAAACTAATGGAATAAAATCTACTACTCAATAAACTCCAAGTACTTTTAAATAAAGTAGTAAAATCTTCCAATATCCTACAGTATAAATGTGTACAAACCTAACTGTAGCTTTAAAATGAACAATAATCAAAATGTCATCATTTTTACTCGCACATAATTGGAAAACACATGCCACACTTTTACTGAGCAGAACTTTATCAAATGTATTTTAAGTAGTGCATGAATTGTAATGCTGCCCAGCCCAGCAGTTGCATTAAATGAAACATTTAATGGACAGAAGTAACTTGTCTACGGCAATCTCGTAATCCTAGAATTCCAGAAATTCTAGGATCATAGGAACATAAATGTTCCTATAATGAGACAAGGAGCTACTCTTATTCTAGGACTTTTTGAGAAAATATATTCTCCATGCTACATAGTTGTTTGATAAATATTAAATTATGATTGGCATACAACGCAGAAAATAATCTCCTTATTTAGGAATTCAAATCATTTGAGGAAAAGCAACAAAAAAGTAAGTTTCCATTATTATTTTTCTGTGTCCCTGCATCACTCATCTGGTTTTCCAGTAGCAGCTATGCTGCTGAAAACATAGTAGTCTCATGCAGTTCATAAAAACCTACTAAATGTGATATTGTCCAGGAACAGGACTTTCTCTTCTCACTTTGCCACTTTATTGTGAAGAAATGACAGTCCGCAACTTTCATCCGGACCATATGGAATGACATTTTAACAGAGTAGAAGGATTTGGAAAGATGAGCAGAAGCCTAAAAGCTCTAAAGGAATGATACACCAAAATGGGTCCAAAGTGGTGCACCATTTATGTGTAATGGCATGAAATTATACTGGGAAAAGCTCACACAGCCAGGAATGAATGAAGTCGTGGCTGAAAAAAAAAGAAAAAGAATCTCGTAGGCCTTTTGCAAAAGCGTTGTTACATTGAAATTTACGCAAGGCATCAGCAAAATACCCACAAATGTTTTTCAGTATATGGTGTGTAATGTGAGTCCCAAATGAAGACAAAAAGGGGATACTTACAGTACCTTAATATTTTGGAAGATAAATTGAGAGTGCTACAAAAGAAACTGGTTATATAAAAATCCAATGATCTGCAAGAATCTGTCAAGGAAAAAAACAACAAAATAAAGATCAAGTGTTACGGTGTGGGTGTTATCATTAGAGTGGAAACTGGTGTGCAGGGGTTTTGGTGAATGACATCAAAACACTTAGAAATATAAGGTAATCTAACTTTTATGGTAAAGTTGCAAATCTCTGTTTCATGGCAGATATATATTACTCAATACGCTGCCAAGAACCCTATCTTCAGTGTATTATTTTATTTAATTTTTTTAAATAACTTGAAACCTTTAATTGTAATATAAAAATGTTCATCTGCGATACTGTTTTCACAGCACTGACTGAGGCGACTTTATGAAATGCCAAGCTTTGTTCTGTCTTTGTGCTGCCATGAGATGCTTACCAAATCAAGTCATAATACGTAAAGTTATTTATCTTTCTGCTTTGGGACAAAAAAAATAATCAAGAAATATAAAAATACAACATGTCAATATGACATATTAAATTAATATTAGATGTGTGTCTTATCCTAGGTCACAGTGGTACCTATCTCCTGTAGGCTAGGCCACATGTGGGGCAAATGGCCATACGTACACAGACATTAGGACAAAAAGGGGTTAGCATTTGACTTAACGTTTTTTTTTTTTTGTGGTTTTTTTGGTGATCGTCAGTTGGAGTACCTGGAAAAGTCATGGACACACATAGACAATGTGTAAGCGCCACAAAGCCATGGGTGGGACTTGAACACAAAACCATTTTACTGTGAGAAAAAGATAACTAAAACTGCTGCACGCTGCAGGCATCAATAAAACATAAACTGAGATGTCATAATTTCATGTTTGACTTTGGAAAATGCGGTAAACTGAACATATTAAGGAACAAGTATTTTCAGTCCCTCGTTCATGACACACACATTCGCCTGTCACTGGGAGCTCAAATCTTCCTGCCTTGAGATGCACACAACCTGACAAACAGCAGCTATCTGCATACTTTGACTTGACACAGCAAAGAGGAGGAAGACAGCAAAACATTTCCAGTTTGGAGAAGAGCATGTCGCACCACATTTATCAGCATGCAGCACCTGCAAGCAGCCTCAGGGATTCGACTAAAACAACATTCAAACAAACTTTATTCATGTTTTTACATATACAGAGCTGTAAAAGACATGTTTTCCCCTCACAGATTTTTTTTTTAATTTTTACTTTTTTGGTCAAATTTAGACATTTAAGACATTTGTTAATAGACAAAACATAATGTAAATGAATAAAGGTCCCTTTGGCACACAAACAAAACAAATATGAATAAATTGTAATGGGGAGCTTATTATGTTGGTCACAATTTATCTATTTTAGGATTTATTCATTTATTTATTTCATATTTTATTATTTCATAAAGGTGATTTATGGACATATTTTAACTGTTTATATTTCAGGCTCTTTTTTTTTTGTTTATGCTCTTATATTCGAAAGAGAGGGTGGAGCTCTGTCTGTGGAGCAGGCTGGTGGAGCAGGGCTTACATCTGTTTTCCACAAACTACTCCTCCAATCTTAATAACCAGTAGGTGAACCCATAATGCTAAGGTTTGCTAAGGATGGGGTGAGCAACATGATCCAACATTTGATTCTATTTTGGCTGGTCTCATGCCAAGGTAGCAATGCCTGGCAGAATTTCTTTCCCATGTGTCGGCACAACAGGTGCCTTGGTATCCCTTGTAAGCCGGGGATTTAAACTATGTTCTTGTGATCTTATTTTGAAACATGTGGCACTTCCAGGGCAGCCATTGGGTTGTTACATAGAGCTTTTGAGAGACAAGAGCTGATAATCCGGACATATTATTCTTACCCAAATTGAACTCTTTAATCTTAACCCTAATTGACCTCATTTTAAAAAATGCCATTCATTCTAAATTGTATACAAATGAAAATTACTTTTAGACTTAATTATGAGGAATTTGTTAGTAAAAGCCTGCAGCACCTCATCATTAATTCTGGTTATTCTGTGTAGAGTTTTGTGACATTCTGTATGTTGAAACTATGTTTTTACTTTTGTTTCTTTGTGTGTGTGTGTGTGTTCTGGTTTGATGCAGCCTCGTTTCATATTGGTACTCAAAAATACATTCCAATATATATTTCTGTCTAGTTCCATGATATACATAAATGGCTATAATTTTCTACTCTCTATAAAAAGCCCTGTTGGTAATCTAATGTTTCCATATACATTATTTAGCTTTAATAACTTTAATAAACCAGAAAATAGTGCTTTCACTTCCATTAATCTGTAGGCTTCCACATAACTAATGTAAGTCTATTTTCGTTATTTAGTTATTTGAATATCAACTGAAATAATATTCCCAATTTGCTTCTGCTTGGTCTGCCAATCAATCATTTTTATATTTTCCCAATGCAATAACAAACAACATTAAATAGTGCTACTAGAATCAGTTTTCTAGCTTCCTAACAGCGTCCGGTAAGCTACAGTCTCAGAGTTACAGCGCCGTTGGATCGCCGCCATTACACAGCCTCCTGAATGTTTAGTAGGCTAGGCCACATGTTACGTTATGTTGTCAAAGTTTAACTTTATGAAAACCACACATATGTTGGCTATGAAGCACCGAAATCATATACAGTCCTGCTATGTGTGATTTTGTATGCATTTCACACCATATTACCTGAATAAACAGGAGAGATGATGAGACCGGAAACAGTGCGTTCTGGTTTTATGTAGCCTGGCTTCGTAGGAGGAGCGGAAGCTGCAACACTGATCACAACAAGGTTCCCTCCACCTGGCAGACCCACTGCTTTCACTCTACACTGCCCTCTTGTGGTGTACTCCACAACACCATTCACCTTAGGTTCAACAAATTAGATATTAATGCTAGAATGACTTTTGCTATATAATTGATAATGTGTAAGTATATTATTCTCAACCTAAAATAAACAAATCTGCATGCATAATGTACTTAATATCAAAAACAAAGGAATTAGATATTGAAAAGTAAGTTGTAAATTTTCTGGGTTCTTATCTATGTACTGACTTTACAAAATGTATAAAAGTAGTTTATTCTACAGAAAATGTTACTGACAGTATGAAGCGTGGAAAATTTGAAAGTGCAGTTAAGATGTTTTGAAAAATTTGCAACCATTTGTCATGCATATGTATTGTGAAAAAAGCAACTCCAACTCTTACTGTTTCTGCAAACACAGCTTTCTTTTTATGTGCCACGTTTATCAGCATCATGTTCACCAGCTTGTGTCTGACTGCGGATGTTTGCCTTAGTTGGACAAAGCTTGCAAAGCAGGGTTATCTTGCTAAGGGCACATGCCTGCAGCTGCTGGAAGCAAGTAAAGGAGAGTTTGAATCAATATTGTTTTTGAACTAAATTAAGTTTTACATTGAGAGTTTTGCCTCCCTCTCTGGATGATTTCTTCTCTCTGGTAGAGTAAATGTATTTCCAAGATTTATCTCTGAGAAAAAATAAGAGTCTTGCTGCAACTCTCATAAAACATCATCTTAATCAATACAATGTTGGATAGTTCAATAACACTAATCAACTCATGTAATGATTCAGGGTTTTAATGAAGGTTTTAATTTTTTTTTCACCTTGGAATGGTTATGCAACATGTAACTTCAAGGAGTTTTACAAAACTTTTTAATTCTCTATTTGATCATTCCAGTGTTATAAAACCTTCATCCACTTATGATGTTGCCGACCAAAAACAACCGTGTAAATTTAATATAAAAATAGTTTTGAAAATCACCCCTGCCTTATCTGTTGCATGCAGAGTGTAGCACAAGTCATTGTACAATATCCAAAATATATATTCCTTGTGCCAAAAGCATTTGCTTTGTTTTGCTTGATTTATTTATTTATTCTCTAAACCTATGCAGAGGTCTGCAGGATTGCTCAGACAAAGCAGCTTTAAAAAGAATTAAATTAATAAAAATTTTTAAAGTACCATGCATGTGAGCAAATTACAGAAGGAGAGCAACATATGTGAATGAAATGATAAATAAAATTAAATGAGATAGTTGCCGTGTTAATTGATTCATGATGTAACAAAGCTTTCAGTTCATGAAGGCGACTTTGCACAACACAGTTTAATTGTTGGTCAAAACTTGCTTTTCATCTCTCATTTGATTAAATGCATTTCTTTCCATGCACTGAGCCAATCGTGACTCGGTTGTTATGGAAACTCATTACTTTGCTGCACTCTGAACAATTCAAATGATTAATCTGGTTATTATTGGAGCCCTGCTGCTTGACAGGATACTTTTCAATTTAAAGTCCAAAATCACACACTGTGAGAGCAACGCCAGCTAATGGCCCAAACCGGTCACCACAACAAGGTTAGTTTTGCAAGATTAAACCAGTAGTGATGGAGCTGTGCAATCAGAGATGTTGAATGTTGTTAACACTCTCAACCGCTTTGCCATTGTTTAATAACCAATATAACAGCTGCAGTAAAGTTGCATGAAGAGACAATGGAGTTCTGTCTTTTATTCTTTTGCCTTTGCTTTGATGAAAGATTTACAACATACATACATACTTGCCCTCTCAAACCGATTACACGCACATTAATTTTGACATTGTAAGTTCTTGATATTGCTTTTTATTTCCATTGAAAAACAAATCTTTTTTTGTTGGCAGACTGAGAAGTTGTTTTCTGTTTTAGAGAACTGGAGCTCAGCTGTGTTTAAGGCCACACTTTGGACTATCAACCAACTAATGAGGTTGTGTTAGAGAGTTGGAAACCAGCAAAGGGACAGCAGAAACGTTTCCTTTTTCTGTTATTTTGTTTAAAATGTCTCTTTTTGGGTCCAAAAACATGACTGTCAGGTTGATTGGCCTTCCCAAATTCTCCCTAGGTGTGAGTGTGTGTGTGTGCATGGTTGTTTGTCCTGTTTGTCTCTCTGTGTTGCCCTGCGACAGACTGGCGACCTGTCCAGGGTGTACCCCGCCTCTCGCCCGGAACGCAGCTGGAGATAGGCACCAGCAACACCCGACCCCGTTAGGGAGAAGGGTGACGGAAAATGGATGGATGGATGGATGTCTCTTTTTGGACCCTTTGGACATTTTTCTACAGTTGCAAGAAAGAGCTATTTTGGTCTATAGATACTTACACTTTCCATACCACAACAGAAGCGTAAGCCTTATCCTGTCTGAAGATCTCAGGTGGAGTCTGCAGCCTTGGGATTTGTCAAAAATTAATCCTAAATAGACTACCATTCTGAGTCTTGGTAAGTCCTTATGGTTGCATTTGTGAATGCCACTGTATAAATGCAATCTCTTGTTTAAAAGTCCCTTAAGTGGACATCATACTGTTCAACAGGTCTTCCTGTTAATTTTGTTACAGTTTTTTTTTTTATTCATTTCCCTATTTTTAAACTCTGAGTGGGTGATGGCGTCTGAATGTTCAAGTCAAGGGTATAAAAATCTGCAGAGTGAAAACAGCTGAGTAGCAATCGGTTGCTACTTTTTTTTTTATGATGGAGCATAAAAATAGAGCAACTAAATCAACTGAAAACACACAATAGGTGAAGACAGAGACACGAGAAACAGTGACCAATCAGAATAAACTCAAAAGCACGCGGAAAATTTTTTTTAATTTAACACAAAACCACACAAAAAAAAGAATAGTGTTAAGTTTGCCAAATAAAACAAGAGCAAAAGTTAATTTCTGCCCCTCCAGAAGATGAATGGATTTTTTTTTCCTCCGCTGTTGCTGTAACAGAAACCTTCATGTTCCCAAACGGTAAAGTACAGTGATAAGCCGGAGTCGTCTCTGTTTTGTGTTGATGTAACTCCTTCAAGTTATTTCACACCATTGCATTAGGTCTGCACATAAATATTCTGAATGTTTTCAGGTATAAAACAACACTGTATTCAGTCAGTACTTCTGCAAACCAAATCAACAGGGTGGTGCTAGATATCTTCAGTTTGCCTATGTGTGCAGTTGCATCCTTCTATCCAAGGACTTGAAAGCTTTCTGTACTGTTTCAAAGAGAAACTCCTTTTGTTTTTTTGGTTAGGGGAGCTTCTGGAGGAAAGTGCCTGTTTACTTTCTTCAATCTCTGTAATGCAAAATCATTTGCAAAGCACAAGTACTTACGCTACAACTTTGAATATTTTTATCAGGTGGATACACACCTGGCGTTTTTTTAAATGGAAGGTAGTCCATTTTCTGCTCACAAAAATCACCAATTATGCTCCTCTGGGATTTTCTGGCAGTAAGACATAATGTTTGCTAAAAGTTTAAATCTTCAATTCCACGTTCCACAAAGTGATGTGTGCAGATAAATTGAACTCTTGCTATTTCGCTGTGCCACATCGACTTAAACAGCTACTGTTTTACTGTCAAAGCAAAACAGTATAGTCAAAGTGTGTTTTTTGCTGACTTAAGTTTTTTATTTTAAAATAAACTACAGTGGCCTATTTTTTCTTGTACTAAGCCACAACAGAACGGCTCCGGTTAATCCTATTGTGATTTTTGTTTTCCATAGTGCCTGTTTATTCACAGTCCTAAGTAAGATTTTCTACTCTACTTTGGGATCAATACTTGGGGACGTGCCCAGCAATAACAGATATAACTCGTTTGTACTACTGTCCTGGGGCAACATTGCGTGATACAGGAGAAGGCTGCTTTTCAAGAAGAGAAAACCACATAACTCTGGCCTCCCGGCAAACTAACAACAGTTGCTCTGATTCTGGGGAAATGAAATCAGGAGGTGCTTAAGGCGTAATATTTTCAAGATTTGTCTTTTAAAATGAGTGAATAATAATACATAAACTTCATTTTATTCTTTGACGTATACCAACAGCATGCTCAGTAACATTAATTATTCAGTTTGACTTTCACATACAGAGCCAAAAAAAATATATAAAGGGTATTGAAGTGAAAGACCCAAGGCTTTGCCTTGATTTATTCATTCAATAGGCAGCAAGATGATCATTTTTCTCCATTTGGCTGCATTAGCCCTTGGAGGAAAAACTATTTAAGTGCCAGTAAACAAGATATAGAGAGTGGTGTGGGGAAAAAAAAAAAACCTATGTAAGAGATGGACCTCATTCCACCTCATACGATTGCACTGCTCAGAATGTATGGCCAGCCAGATGAAACACACATCTTTTTTCTTCATTTCAGTACAACTTTTGCTCTCTTTGAGACATTATCTCCTACTCACATCTGCTAAAAATAATGTCATTTTTTCATCTAACCATTAGGAAACAAATGAGTGACTTCTTCCAGCCTGTACATGCTGGTGGAAAAGAGGAGCGCCAAATATGCTCGGCTGATAACAAAAGAAAGCATGAGCAGGAGGAGCTGCCTTCTAGACTTACCAGTTCATTCAGGCTGCATGAGCTCATATCTCACTCTTAAGTCCATAATTCAACATATTGGTTAGGGGAAGATGAATGAAGGAAATTGTCTTTATTAAATTGCTCTTCCTACAAAGAGAGAAAATCCAAAGGTCACACAGTTAAGAGGTGGTAATAAAAATGATAAATTCTTAAGGCTATATTGGGGTTGCCCCTTTGAGTAGTTAAAAGGTCTGTCTCATTTCTCTGGTATGACTCTAACTTTATGTGTGGCGTGCAACTACACATTTTCTCACTTATTTCGGGGATCAATAAGAGACTCACAAGGATGGCTAAGGCCAGGTTGCAAATATTGTGCGATGACACAATCTGTATCCAAACTGCTGAATGATGTCATGACCTACATAATCTGTATTTTTGAACAAAATATGATGAGCACAACTCCTTGTTGTAGCTGTGAACACGAATCAATATATTTCAACCTTACTGAACGGAATTTAAATCTAGATCTTGAAGAATAAACTGGCGTTTTTCAGGGTTTGGGTTATTTGCTTTCACAAACTCTTATGTCTTTTATTAGGGAAATTATGTGATAGATGAAGACAAATTTGGGAATGTTTGTGAGTAAGAACGAAAAAAGGAATGCATGTTTATTTTATACACAGAAGCAGCTTTCACTGGAATCACTGTCTTTTGCAGTATGTACCTGCTTTACATAAATAAACCTGAAAATGTTTTCTCTTTCTTGTTTGCTACAATGTTCAGTGACAGTCAGAGTCGTCATCTGTGGACGTTTTAAATCTTTCAATAAATTCTCAATAGGATTAAGTCTAGACTTTACAAGGTCATCTAAGCACATGAATGTCCTTCGACTTAAACCACTCCATGTAGTTCTGACTGCATGTTCACCTGCTGAAAGGTGAACATCTGCCGCATTTTTTATTACAGCCAATTTTCTACGTCACCTCTCCCACATTCTCATCTGTGAATATGGAAGCTGAAGGAAAGAATCTCCACAGCAAAATGTTGCAATCACCACGTTTTGCAAATCGCATGTTTCATTTAGTTCTCACTTGGTACTTTGCTTCTTCCAAATGACCCATACATAGTGTGCAGCCACCAATCTTTCATCACTGTCACGTTACTATGGAGATGGAGACGCGCACTTTTCTTCCTGCTTTTAATCCTCCATATTTCACAAGCTTTTCAGATCCCATCATCCCAGTAACAATTTCACACTTTTCCTGAAAGTAATCACAAATTCTCTGGTTTGATTAGGTTGCATCATTCTGTTGAATTTTTTTTTTTTTTTTTTTTTCAAATTTTGATTTTCCCTTCTCCAGCTGACCGCCATTCTATGCATACTGATTGTTTGTTTTGTTTTCTTATAAGTGTGTATTATTTTAAGTTAGAAATAAAGATGTGCAGTATTATGTTACCGTTTTTGCAAAAAAAAAAAAAAAAAGAAACTCTTAGTCAGGCCTTCAATTAAGCACATTTTATAGCTAAAGCAGATGTTTGGCAGGTAAATGGGCTCACAGGGGAGGTAGATGCTTGAGGCGGTGAGTCGGTGAAGCAAATTAAAAGTAATTGACATGAAGAAAAAAAAAATCCTCTTCGAAAACGAATTTGAGAGTCGTTTTGTGTGATCTGCAAATGAGCATATGTGCAGTCTAAAAGTTAACATTTAACTTAGAAAATGCACAGCTAAATGTTTAATTCCTGTTCAATATCAATGGACTGTTCTGCTTAAATCCTAGAGAATAAATAAAGCTCCTAAATAAGTAGGTAACTTAATGAGCTGATGCATTTACAAGATTTTGAGTGCTTTTTGGTATTCAAAAAGATTTCTTGCCTTTATTTCCTTTTTAAAAGTTAAAAGACCTAGAAATGTCCTTAAATACTTTCTGTTGAATGTCCCTGCTGAACCTGTTCTTTAATTTCAAAGTTTGAAGCAGCCCTCTAAAACGGAGCTTTTCTCAGGAAGTGAAATTGGATCTAAAACTGAAGCTGAGCGAAGCCTTCGCACCTGTATGCAGCGATCCAATAACCCAGTAATTCAGGGTTTTCCATGTGAAATCTCACTACAAAACAGTGCATTGAAAGGGCTTGGTGAGAAATTCACAGAGCACACGGAGAAACTACTGAAAGATGTAGACAACACACGAGTGGTGACGCAGTGAGAATACGCACGGCCCCGATGACAGCCGTCCCAACAAAAACCTCATTTGAAACTTCCTCACAGCAGTCCGTGTTTGAAGTGCGCAGAGCAGCTGGATGAGAGGGATTAGTTCAGGGAACGAGTGGTGTGGACAGATGACAATAAAATTGAGCACTTTGGCTCCAGTCAGTAAATCTGTGGTGAGGGAAAGAACGGAGCACTCTCCGAATAAAAGAACATCTTGGCGGCCGGTGCACACGGGGATTGGAAATGTTCGTCTGCAAGGTGCCAGGGCCCAGATGGACAGAAAACAATTTACATGACAGGATCTCATTTTATGTCAGCAAAACAAGGAATCAGCAGATAAACAGGGCGATTTTTCATTTTCATTTTTCAGAACAACGGGCGAGACAATCGACGTACGAGCCAAGCCTCAGCTCCTGAGCAGTGAAGAACATTACTGGCAAAACCTTCTGCTGAACGCCCAAACAAAATTAGCAGCAGAAACTTCGAAACAGATTCATAGCTGGCTGGAATATTCCAACATTGCAAATCAGCAATTTAATCATCGCAAAACAATATTTTAATTTTAATTTTAGTTAATGACTGAACTAATGACATCATTTTAAAACATTCAAGTTGAACCCATTACTTTGTGCGGCTATTGGACGACTGTATATTGTGTAAATTCACTGAATATAATCAGTTTAATATTACTTGGATTGGTTCACATGAATTCGATCAAACTGCAAGACACTGTGATTTACCTCAGTTTAGGAAAAGATTGTATACAAGAAGTGACAATAAATGAAAGTAAACAAATCTGACAAGTACAACAGCTTTTTTTTTTTTTCTTACACCTGACACGGTATAACCTTTCCAAAAAATAATAATCAATTAAAAAGAAAAACCACTGAAAGCACTCAGAGCTTTAATTTAAATTTTGAAATCATTTAACAGTTTCATTTTGAAACATTTCCTACTTGCTTGTATTGCTGATTACAGAGGGTTTTTTATTCTTGCGCGTGTATGTGGGAGCAGCTCTTACTGTCATCGATGTGACATGTCTCAGTTTCCACTCCTCCGTCTTCTCTCTCCTGGCCCACCTCCTGAAACACCCATAAACCAATGTGATAATGTCACTGATATTGATGCGCCCTCACCGGGAAGGCTGTGAAGATTAACTAGACAGTGAGACGGGGGAGAAAGACGCGTGAGGGAGGCGGGAGGGGAGCCGCAAAACGAATTACCAACTCAGACTGAGAGAGGACAGCGAACAGAAACAGCAGAGACGGAAAGGAGGGAACAGAGTTCATGTGGTTCAGAGGCAAAATCCATGCCAATGGGACACAATTCCCTTTGGTCTCTGGGGGGAATCCACTGACTTCCTTCCTGCAATTACAGGGCCTCGTTTCCTCTCTTAATCCATCTGAATGTTTGTGTGTGTCTGTTTGTGTTACCTATTAGTGCTCTCTCATAAAAATAAGAAAAAAAAAAGCCGCCCTCCTCTGTACTAACGCCCTCATTACTGGCAGTAGCTTTTTGTGCTTTTCTTCTCTGCTGGCAGCCGGAGTCTCTTTTTTTTTTTCTTTTGTTTTGGTTGGTATGATTAACTTTGCAATGTGGAAAACACCAAATAAATACTCACCACACTCGTGACATAAAAGACGAAGAATATTCCAATTAAGAAGAAGCGGCTCACACTGAGTTATGATAATTTAATCCAAGGAATTACAGCTGCCATGTGATGGACACCCTCATGTCAGATAGACCACATGGGATTTTTGTTAAAAATCCAGATTGCATTGGGACAAATTTGCAGTTCGCCGAGCTCTGAATGACAGGTGCATTCTCTAACTTCAGGATTTTATGTAAGACATCAACGAAAAGTGGGACATGACTGTGAAGGGGAAAGAAATGATGTATGGCTTTCAAAATTTAGACGGATGAAAGTGAAATGAATTTTTTGGATGTTTTCTCTATCTCCCTGAGCCCATACTGTGCAGAACCACCTTCTGCTGCTGTCTGAAATCTCTAATGGCAGGTGTGTCTCTACCAGTTCATACAACGATTAATATTTTACCCATTTGTCTTTGGAAAATTGCTCATGCTCTGAATGCAAGGAGAGCAACCACATTTCAAATCTTGCTACAGATTTCTAATTTGATCTCAGTCTAGACTGTGACTCACTCATTCTAACACATGCATAAGCTTTGATCTAAGGTATTTTACTGTTCTCTTGAAAGCTGAACCTCAGCCCCAGTCTTCTGCGGTCTCAGTATTTAGCATCCATAGGTTGATTTTCAGCATCAGTTTTGTTATCACATATGCTTTATTTATACGCCAAAAACATTAGTCTTGGTCTTATCTTATTAGAGCATATTTGTTCAGAGTTTTCTGTGTCCCTATGGCCTGTGGCAAAATGTAAATAGGACTCATTAAAGAGGCAGTACCATGTATTCTACAGGCACCTGTGTTGCCTTAGATTTTATTTCAGGTATTAGATTAAAGGTTGTTGAATATTTATACATACCATATTTTTGAAGTTTTTATTTGTAAATATATATATATATATATATATATATATATATATATATATATATCTATGTCTGCTTGTTTAATATTTTCAGTCCACTTCACAATTTTGAACTACTCAGTTTGGTCTAATTTAAATTCCCAAGACAATATATTGAAGCTTGTTGTGACAAATTGTGTGTGACTTCAAGAGGTAAACTTTAAATGCCAGAAAGTACCACTAAAAACCTCTGAGCATTTTATAAAGCAGAACATTTTTTGTACCAAGGCAAAAAAAGAAAAGAAGAAAGAAAGAAAGAAAGAAAGAAAGAAAGAAAGAAAGAAAGAAAGAA
>VMRN01000019.1:3449232-3548256 GCA_010277015.1 Poeciliopsis turrubarensis
GAAAGAAAGAAAGAAAGAAAGAAAGAAAGAAAGAAAGAAAGAAAGAAGGCTTTCATAATATTAAAGCCATCTGAAGTGTGTTTGACATGGCCACGTAAAACCTTTAGTCCAGAAATAGTTGCAATTTTCATCACAGTGGGTTATGATGTCTGCTCTTAAAAAAAAAAAAAAAAAAAAAAAAAAAGGACTCCTGGACAGACTCAGAAGACATCAGTGTATAAAGTTGATCTATTACTGGAGGTGAGGAATACTTTCTCTGATGGGTAGCCTCATTTCTGTAACTGCGAAATTACCTCTGAATCACAGACCGGCCGCTCAATGGACATTATCGCACCCAGAGAGCCTCAGTTTACCATTCAGGACACACGAGCCAAATCCACATGATACTGACGACACGGGAGAGCTGCAAGACTTTCCTTCAGGTTTCTATTTTCCTCCCAAGGTTCCAACAAGCTGTCGAGATTCATGTTTCTGTGTTCTGGTTCTCAGTAGCGTTTATAGTTTATTTACTTTGGCATAGTACAATACTGCTGGGTAAGTGAGTCACTGAGTGAACTGCAGCAAGAAAATAAAGATTTTGAAACACATCTTGCATCAATCAAAAATAAATCCGAGAACAGGTAAAAATAAAGTCTGTGACACCTTTCAGTATGGAAAGGGTTAAAACATCTTTTTTTTTTTTTTTAAGCCTATGGAGCTTCCAGTGAACAAACAGTGTTTACGGTAAATGCAGTACCGTGGTGAATCTTCCCTGAAGTGGCCAGCCGAGCACAATTACTCCAAGAGCACATGGAGGATTCATCCAGTGCGTCACAAAACAACACAGAACAGCAGCAGTTTGTGACGTTGAGCCCGAGCACATTGGAGTTATGTGGAAGGGCAGCTATCAATAGTATACCATCAAGTCCTTGTCTGAATGCCTCAGAAAAGCTAAATCAAAGTTGTGTAGTGGCCTAGTAAAAGTCTATTTACAATTTTGTGGCTCACAAAAACCCATTCGACAGAAGAGTGGGCCGAAATTGCTGCGGAGCAACATAAAAGATTACAAAAAGTCGATGGCAGACAGAACCGCCTGTAAGATTGATGTGGGTGTTACTTTTCACATGAAATAGATCATATTTTGAAAGCTTCATTCCCTCACTACGTGAAACCTTTGTTGAAAAATCTGCATTTTGGGTTTACTGAATCTATGTTGAGTATTAACATCTTCTTGATGATCCAAAACATTTAGTTGAGACCAAAATGGAAAAGTTGCTTCTGCTTTTTCACTGCTCTGTATTAATTCAATATTTCCTCCTGTGATGCGGACTATTTTCTACAGAAAAGTTTTGTTTTTTATCATTATTATAACACTTTCGGTTTCTGCCGTTCTTCACCTCACAGACACAGATCAGTGGAAGAGTGTGTGTGCTGTTTTTTGTCATTTCATTTACAGCTTCAGCAGTGATAAATGGTGAGTCTTCTCTCTGTGCTCATGCAAATAAGTGCTTTTCTCCTGCACTTTGCTTCTGACAAACTAGATTTGTGACAGAAAGTATGATGCAAATGTTGAAATAGCACCTCTTTCACCAGCCTAAAGCTTGTTAAATCAAATATGTTTAACTCGAAATGTCACTGTTTAAAAATATGTTTCGGCGAAAGTTCGACGTGCTCATACAGTATTTGTGCAAACTTTAATATCAAATGCAAACATTTGCAGCTCAGGTGGATTTTGTGCTTGCATTCGGTGCTCATTTTCTTCAGAAGGCCTTGATCAACGGATTTCAAAAACCCCTTAATAGATCAAATAACCTTTTTAAAATATTAAATGGGTTTAAAATTATAGACTGATTTTCACCTATTCCTACGTCTGACTCTAAATGTCACACAAAATTGCAGTCACTGATCGGCTACTTATTTAACCTTTCAACTTCTTTGGGCCTTTGAAGTCGTGTCAGCGTATGAGGTAATAAGAAGCAATAATCTGACGCCAATTACCATGATTACACCCCCTCCTTGGTGTCAGAATACTGGCTGCACAAGGGTGGAAGGAGAAAATAAAGTGTTGATAAATGGAGAGAGAGGTGGAGGAACAGAGGGGTGACAAATGAAAACAGAATGCATGAACATGGATGGGGGAGAGAGGCAGGCCCTCAGGGACATCACGGGGAAATATGGCTGTTTTATACAGCGCTGTCAGGAGCGGATAGATTGGCAGTAACACACAGTCGGGCAGGCGAGGTGTGCTGAGTGATGGCCGCAAACAAAACTACGACTTTTCTCCATAAATTCACCAAAATTCAAAGTTCTTTGCAAAAGTCAGCTGAAAAAGTTTGACTGGACTTTGGCAAAACAATTGCCTCATATGTCTTCCAAATAGATATGTGTGGCATCAGAAGACACAGATGTGTGGAAAAGTGTTTTCCTCCTTTCTAATTCCCGACATGCTTTGCATTTTCGTCACACTTGAGAGAGTTTCAGAACGTCAAGCCACATCGATATATTAGTCGAAGACGATGGAGGTATACACAGAATAAACCTGTTTATGATTAAGGGAGACAATAAAAAGGAAAACAGGAATCATTTAGCTGCTTCGAATTTGATGCACGTGATTTGAGTGACTGGAGCCCCTCGAGTCGCTGCAGAATTACACAAAATCAGCGGATAAAAATTCTTCTGCACTCAGGGTAAATATTGTTGTGCTGACAGTTTTCTGGAGAAAATGTAGATGAAACCTTTAATATAACGTAAACCACAGCATGCTATTATTTCAAAGTTTCAACGTATTATTAAGGATCCTTGTTTCGCTAAGGAAACAAGGATCCTTGCCAAATACTGGAAAATTATGGCATTTAGGATTTTCTTATTAGCTAAAGAAAGCTGAGAGCAGCTGAGAGAGTTTGATCAGATCCTCCAGGAATCACAGCCGAGCCTTCGAAGTTGCAAAATGTGAAACGTCCTCATTATTTCTGGATGAATTTTTTCAGTTGGGTCAAACTCGAACGGTCTTCATTAATAGTTTTCTTAAAGTAAAATGAAGTGATTCAGTCCTGAACGTCTATTAAGTTTGACCTACAAAAGCAAACATTTATTACAGTATTATGTCAAGTGTACTTCTTTGAGCTTTACTTCATGTTTTGATGTCATTCCCTCATCAAAAACATACCTGGAGTGTTGTTTTGATTCTTTCTTGCATGCTTAAGAAATCCTTAAACGTTACATGGCAACCATTCGGTCTGTGATACGCTTGGGGGAACACAGCGCCACCTGCAGTTTACCAAGCCGAGTTTCCATGTCACAGAGTACAATAAGATAAGTGGTCTCTCCTTTAGACTGCGCTGCTGAACTATTGTGATTCGTTCTTAAAAATTTAAACTGATAAATATACTTTGGAAGAAAAAAAAAAACAATAACAGATTCAGACTCTGTCAACGTGAATTTATCAAGTGCAACATTTCAAAATTCTTTCAAAAAATCACAGGGGATCAAATAATGTATTAATTTTCTCTTACAGTTTATAATTTACTGCCACATAAAAAATACACTGTATTGTGGCTTTAATGAATCATCACCATTTTGCAGGCACTGTCAGGAGTGTGTTTGACTGAAGCAAGTGCAGGAAGTCGAGCTCTCTCTGTGTGCCTCCCAGATTTTCTCCGATTCTCTGCCAAGGTCATCACATGACTCGGAGACTTAAAAATGTGGCTGCTTTCTGCAGGAGAAACCTGCTCAGGACGGCTTAACTATAGGAAGAATGGTGTTGCATTGAGAGTCTGAGCTGCGCACTGTGGAGAAACTTTATAAAGAAAACTATTGACAGAACAACCCACACAGGCTTAAAGTGAGGAGGAGAGAGAAAGTTTGAAGCCGAAAGGATTACTAAGATCATCCAAATCTGAGTTGGCTGCTTTGAATCTGATAGTTTTTATTTCAGGAGTTGTTTTGTAAGGATGGATGAGTCCTTCATCATAAGAAATAGAAGCGTTTCACCGCTCATCTGAACTTCAGAAACACTACACAAGAAAACAATCAATAAAACAACACTTTTTTTTTTTCATTAATATTTTATAGGTTTTGTTGTTTGTCTTGGTTTTCTTCTGTTCTTTGCCTCAATAAATGCTTCAGCGTGTGCTGAGTTACAACTTCAGTACATACTGAAGCATTTATTTGGCGTTTGTCTGTTGTTATTTCCGTCACTTCCATGTTATTTCACTTTTGTGTTCTCGCATTCTTTCTTTGACACACTCACATTCGATTCGTTGTACTTCTCAAAGAGTGTAGACTCTGAAAAGTTGACCAGGAAGTCAGCACGCGCTAAACAGCCTCTTCTCTCCTTCTACCAGTCTCTGTCTGTCCATCATCCCTCCTCCACTTCTTCATGGACAAAAAAAAAAAAGGCAGTGAAAACAAGAAGCTCAGCAATCTGTAACGAGGGGCTCTGAAAAAGATGATGAGCTGGATTCGACACAGCCTTGACTGAGACAAAACAGGAGAAGCTCTGCAAGAGTTATTAATGCGCTAGTTATTAAAGCACACCCCACAAAGTGTGTGAGGGCCTATTTCCTCTGAGCTGTGTAAGCCATGAAATCGCATTGTGATCTCCAGCCGAGTATCATGCTCTTTTAATTCCTATTTGTTTGACTTTCGAGAGATTAGGCGTTAATTACAGGCTAGAGGAATCAACCACACATATAAAGCACACAGTGTGAAGTAAGGCTTTTAAAATTGGAGTCTTCACAGCAGCAAGGCCGAAGGTGTACAAAGAGCTGAGACAGCATTGACTAACAGGGCTCTCTCTCTCACACCCACGCACACACTCACACACACACGCCTACACGCACACTGGGCTTAACTGCTGGCTAAAAGCTGCTGTTCTGGGCGAAATCTGTCGGGTTTTAGCTGATTTTAACATCAACTTCCCTCATGAGAGCAGAGAGGATTAGTACGAGGAAGACAAGCTGACCAAAGTGAAGACAAGATGAATTTCACAAACACAAAGCACCTGAGCAAGAACTGCAGGCTTCGCATTTACCCAGAGTCTGCTAAAGCCTCCGGCAGGGCTTTCTGATGCTTTGGACTTAAAGTTAGATCACCTCCACCACGTTTATCTGAAGACAACACAGTACCATGCAAGTGCATCACAATGAATTGGACTATAATAAAGGAATACTTTTATCTGAGTGATTATCTCAAAGTGGTACTTGCTGTAGTGAATCCCAAAGTGTTCGAAAAAATGCAATGGACAAAAAGTGGACCAATCACAGTACATGATGATATTTGCTAACTCATAGAGAGACAGAAAATTCAACTTTGAAGTATTAAAACATTTTGTTACTGCAAGGCAGCACAAAGCTGCACCACCAGAAACTCACAGAAACACTGAAGAGAAGAAGAGTTATGATTGATAATGTTGCAGTCCTACCCGTGTTTTAATGTTGCAGAGCACTGTCGTTTTGCAAATAGGTCAAAGTTTAAACTTGTATTGTTGCAAGTCTGTCAACTGGTCACTTTGTTCAAGATTTAGCAACTAACATCAGAAATTGGCACAGAACAAGAATATGTCTTTCCACTTCGATTGGCTGCTATTTTAAGTTGAATGTTCATTGCATTTTTCGTAAATGCTGGTAAAAATAATTGCTATTCCCGTGGCTTTTTTGCTAATTATTTTTGATGATAAATACAGAAACAACCATAAAAATCAAAACATCAACAATAAAGATTGATATATTACAATAACATTCAGTGCAAAGTAGTTTACAAATTCTATAATGGGGGGTTGTAAGGGACCAGGATTATGGACAGGGGGGCAACGATTTCGGTTCCAAATCATGCAGACTTCCTTTTCCCCAACTTAATGAAAGAGAGAAATAAATTTGTCTCAATCCAAATAATTTCAGAGTATCGCTCTGATTTTCATTGGCAGTGATCTTCAAAGGCATTCTTAGGTTTGCGACAATTTGTTGTGTCAAAACATGAATTTTATCTCACAAATAATTCAAAGGACTAACAGAATTTTCTTTCCTCGCAGTCAAACTAAAGAAATATGGCTTTAGTTTGAGTGAGCGTCTGCCTCCCCCTGGTGGCCATACTGAACCCTTCACCGCTGATAATATCTCATTTCAGCTATCACTATGTACATGTACAACTTCTTAAATTGTCATTTAAAAGTTAATTTAAAAAATTTTGTTTAAAAAGTAAAACTCCTTTTTATACATATAAACAGAGAAATCAATTTCCACGTAGTTCATAGCAAGTGCAAATGATCTAATTGGCAGTTCAGCTCTGCAGAGTCACATTATGATGTGTAATGATATAAACTTACTGCATTGATGTAATGCAGCTTTCGACCTTAACATAATGCTCAAAGAACAGCCCCCCCCCCAAAAAAATCTGTTTTCCAGAAATTTTAATTCTGGAGAACTCACCTTATGTGCACAACAGTACCAGTTTTGACTTTGAGCAACTTGCTAAAATTGTATTGTGTGACATTAAAACATGCTTGGCTGCAACTGTATCGTTGGCAGCTCTTCTTCTCCTTCTCTTCAGTGTTTCTGTTAGCTACTTGGCGCAGCTCCGCGGTCCTGCCAATGGTAGCTCCACAGCTGCATCAGTTCAGCGTTACAGCGGCTGATGACGCAAAGTAGTCTGCAAATTCTATGATGGGGGATGGCAAGAGACCTGGATAATGGACAGGGGGGCACTGGCCCAAAAAAGGTTGAGAAGCACTGTGTTTACAGGTGTTACCTTACGGATATTATCTCCAGTTGTAAAATAAAATCTGCACAAATTTGTCTCTGAGCTTGAAGTGCTCAAAAGTTTCCTGGTTTTGCACTGATTTTGGATTTAATAGAAAACATTGGACCAGCGCCATCATCAGTGACTAGAAACGCACTGGATGTCAAGCTCCATAGATTCTACGCTTTTCTACTCTTCCTCCAAATCGTGGGACTTTATAATCTCCAGATGAAATGCTATGTTTCGTTTCACCCTTCCCTTGTGACTCCCTCTATTCAGCTCCTTCAGACTAGCCAGCAGCAATTAGCAAACACCCGGTGGAACTGCACACCTGCTGAGCTCATCATAGGAGCTAATAGAGGAGAGATGTTGTGATGACTTCCTGGAGGAAGAAAGAGCAGAAGTTCTTAAAGCGGCAGAGGCCCAATTTCCAGCCATTACATTACATAGTAAAATTTCTTCTGATTTTCATTTCATGTCAAAATCAGCTAAATTGACAACTAACTAAAGATTTTAAACTTATCACGCTGTGTGTGACAGAAATGACTGAAAAAAACCCAACCAAAACATCCCAGTTTAATTATCATTTGTATTTATTGTTTAAATTCAAAGTTTTCAGCTTAACTACATCCAAGAGCATTCATATCGCCACCGTGAGCTCAACACCAAAGTGACGACAGTGTGACATCATCGGCGCCATCATGACATCACAGCATCATGAAGGGGTTCAAATTAATACCAGTGCCATCCTGAAGCCCATCGACAATGAAAGTATCTAACAGTCACTCGTGTCGAGCGAAACATTGCACATAAACTTTCAAATCTCTTTCAAACTGCTGCTTTAAAAACAAAACCAAGTAAAAAGAAACACTAACCATCCATCGCTTTAACACAAGTTCGTTAAATAAAAAAAAACATGAAAGGAAGTTTTTTTTTCTCTCTCTCTCTCTTGTCTTTAACTACATGAGTCTGTACAGTGGGTATGGTTTTAAAAATACAATGGCAGTTCTAAATGTCCTGGGATGACTCGGTAACAGTACTGTCCGTGCTTAAAGTTCGACCATCTCATCAGTTTGCTTTCTCTTACTATTTTTCACGCCCGCAGTGGGAGAGTGGGGAAAAGACAGTTTCCTTCACATACAATCCTTTACACAACATCTTTATAAATAATGTGGAACTATTTTTTTTAATTTTAAAATAGAATTGTTTTACAAAAAAAAAGAGGCAATTTCCACAGCCGGAATCAAGAAAAAACAAAAGCAATTTCAAAATGAATATATATATTTTTTTCTTTTCACCTATTTCAGTGGTTTCAGTGCAGATTGAGAAGCTAGCAAAATTTAAAATTTGACATTCGATACAAGTTATTGTTGAGCTGATCCTAACATTAAGCTGTTATTAAGAAGAAAAGGAAGACTCCCTCTATTCAGTTTTAACTTCAGGTGTGTAAATTTACAAAGACAAAGTGCTTTCTCTAGCCACTTCATGGGACCATAACATCAAAATGAAAATGACACCTTCGGCTCACGTTTTGTTTCTTTCTGAATAGCTAGACACTGCTGCAGGTCAACTGAATGTCACTGTTGTATAATTGTGACTTCCTTTACAGTTTCAAGCCTGAGCAGCTCAGTAGATTGCACATAGCATTGGCCTTGCTCTAGTTTTTCTCTGTTAACATTGTCCTTTCAATAAAAGCGTCCTACCATCTATTTAAACCTGTGTGGATACACTAATTTCAGATTGTGTGCCTCAGCATTTCAGTTATTTGGTATCATTTACTTTGACACAACACTGTTTCTTGGTCACTACGTGATGTTAATATATGGCTATAACCTCCTTTACTAACATCTAAACGATGAGAAGCCGTAAATACAGAGTGCTTGAAGAATTTTAGGTCTTCACTAAAAATAATACATTTTAGATATTCTCGGTAATAAAATATTGCATTATTCCCACTATTTTATGGCTATTACTGCTGATGATGTGCCAGCAATACTGTTGACAGTAGTTGTGTTAGTTTTGTCGTGAGATGCCAGGGGGCCAGTACTACGAAGCAGGGTTAGATGCTTATTGAGAAAATTCTGAGTTTGAATCAAGGGCTATTTTGTACTACAAGCTTTCTTCTTGTTTAACCATTTATGCATCATTATACATTCACATACACCCAAATTAATATATGCTTGACGTCCCGTCCACTTGAGCCATTAACAACCTTCTGGCTCAGTTCTGTCTGGAAGAAAACCCAAACTGAACTGAGACCAAGAACAAGTTTCTGTTACCTAACCATCACCTTTAGGTCTGACTGAAATCTGCAGAGACCCACACGAACAAGCTAACCGGCTCCTGAAGAACAGATTTACCGTCAGAGTGGACACGGATGAAGCAATGTCAGTTTCACAGGTACTGTACAGATACTGTAAAACTAATTTAGATAGTCTGGTTTGCAGGCAGAAACAATTTGGTTTAGGTTGTGGTTTGTTGCAGAAGCCTGGTGTATTCTGCACTGTCCTTTGCGAAACCAAATGATCCAAATCTGATTTGGATCATTGTCCTGTAAGAACGCCCAATAATATCATAGTACAAAACACCTCGCTGTGGATTTGAGGCAAAGTTGAAGAATTTATAGGCTGTTGCCACCTTCCTTCTTTCATTCACTTTTCCCAATGCACCAGTATCACAGCAGGGAGGCAGCCCATCAATGTGATTCATCCACGGAAACGAAAGCATAACTTGGTTCCTGAGATGTTCATGCACAACCCAGACATTTTTTTATTCATCTGAAAGGAACGGTTTGGGTCTTCTTCCAGCTCTTGGTGCAGTGGCGCGACATCCACAAAACTTGAACAAACCCAGAGCTTCTTCAGCTGATGAAGGTGGATTCTGAACTTGTTTAGAAATGGCTGAAAGAGGTTCTACAAATTTATATAAATCAACAATTCCCTTTTCTAAAGATCTTTTTGGGACTTTCACTAATGGTTCAATCCAAGGACTTCTGTCAAATCCAAGAGAAACTACTTGCTGATGATGATGAACAACAACCAGAGGAGGTGTTTTCAAATTAAAAGAGGTTCTAGAGAACCTTTGCCTCTATTTATTGAATAACATAGATGATTTTATGTATATTTTTAAATATTTCTTGAGATGAAATCTAGAAGAAATTAAAACCTTACTCTTGGTTTCAAAACATCATTGAAGTTGCACGTTGCATAATAATGCTACTATGGAGTTCTATAACCACCAAACTACATCCATCTCCATGAGTTGCGATCCCAATTCTAATTTCTAGCTGCCAAATCTCTAAAAGAAAACCTGCTTCGTAGTACAGATGACGTTGAAATGTGTGCAGCCTTCAGAAAGCCAGAGTGCCTCAAACACTCTCTGATCATTCTTCAACATAAACACCAAGAAACTAAGAAGAAGGAAAATGGCATCAGAATAATGTCCAGCAAAGTTTCCTTCACACACTGCTTGCATAAATCTCTTCATTAGATCATCTGTTATTTACAACAATGCATGTGATCCTTAGCATGTCCGGCTCTTCAGAGTCCAACCAGTCTTTTGAACCGTGTCCTAAAACACAATCCAAATATTAAACCCGACCTCATTTGGACAAAAGTAACAAAAGTCTTGAGGTTTTTTTTTTTTTTTTTCTTCTATATATATATATACAGTAAAATACGGTTGACAACTTTCAAGTAAAACAGCTGAATACTGATGTGTTCACACAGCAGACGAGACTTGGTTCAAACTACAACTGAAAATCATCCTAACGAAGCGTCATTCACGTTGTCCACACCGCTCAACGTTGAGGACAAATCTCAGAATGGACGTATGATTTCAGTTTGACCAATGTGACGAGAAACGGACAAAAACGTCATCAACAGATGATGGACAGAACATTGTGACTAATTCTTCTTTTCATTACTGAATCTACTGAAGGAAAATGCTAAACAATTATGTTTCAAAAGTATAGAAAAGCCATCATAACCACGTACAACTAAGCCGCTGATTTCTCTGCCTCAAAGAATTTCTTGCTTGAACTATTGTGAGTGAATAAGCAACACCCACAGTTTTGTTTTGAATAGTAATCCATTGATAATAATCAATGTGGGGGAAAAAAAAGGACGAAAGCACACAAATATCCAAAAATTAAAATTGAGACATCTGAGGACCAGAGATTTTTTTTTCTTATTTTTTTTTTTTGTCATTGCTGTTCATCTTTTTTCCCTTAACTTTTTTTCTTACTCAAGTTTAAAATACATATATTTACCAGCTGTATAAGATTTACAGAGGAGTTTGGATTCATCAAAAAAAGCACAGTTTTACGTCAGTTCAGCTTTCCTGGCTTTGTGGTGGACCTCGAGTCCAGGACAGTTCCAGTCCAGTCCAGTCCAGACCGGCCTGGTCCAGTGCCATGGAGTAGTAATGGCCATTGCTGGGGCAGTAACGTACTGATAACTGTGTGCCATCGTGTGCTGGGAAGATGGCAAATAATTGCTAGAGTTTGTCACACTGTGCCGTACTCACTCTGTTCTTTCACACTGCAGGAAGCTCAGCGCAGCTCAGCTTCACCAAAACAGTGTGGGGGGCTTTTGCCTGTCGTGGGTACTGCAGAAGAGTTAAAGGGGCCTGAGCAGACTACAGAGGCCAGGGGTTGCCCAAAATTTATGGCTGACGGTCTCACTTGTAAAGATATTAAAGAGAAGAAAGCGAAAGATTTCCTGGAGCAGAGGAACTAACTCCGCTCTCAGGGTCTTAGGTGAGATGGAGGTCAGAGGAGACGAGTGTTGATGAAGCCGGAGAGTGCCTTCAAGGGGAAGGAGGTCATCTATGTGGTCAAAGAGATACCTGCAGGAAGCAAGAAGATGAAAAGAGGCTGTGAGAAAACAGAAAGGGGTGCAAACAAAATCCAAGTTTCAACAATCAATATTACTGTGCAGAGATCTTTAACCACTTTACTTTGCTTGCACTTTGCTTCCTATGAACCACACCCACTTTGACTCTTCTAAAGTGGTCTTCATCAATCAGTCTAGTTTCTAAAAGTCTTTTCTCAGTTTTTTTTTTTTTTAAGCCTGCTTTTCTCATCTTTTTCAGTACAGTACTTTCAACTGAATCTACGGTAAGTAAAATTACCTTTTGCTGAAATTACAGCTGCAAACATTTTAGTGAATAGATTGAGAAAACTGGTATTTTTTATGGCATTTCATAAAAAATGGTCTTTTAACTGAAATGAACTGAATTGAGTCGCAGGAACATTACTGCGGGTTAACAGGTCTGTGTGTAGCCCAGAGTATTCTTCTTCTTCGTCTGTCGGTTTTCTGCCACGCAGAAATTTTAAGCTGACCTTTAAACTGACTTCCAGCCACAGGATGCTGCAGGTGCAACTTTGGCTCTGAGCTCAATAACAGCAACGATTAAATGGTGTCAGCCTCCAAGCTGCTCTGCTGTCTGACCTCTGAACCTTGTGATGTTGTCACTGTCTGTGTCAATTGACCAGTCTTTACCAACTGCAAAAGCAAAAAGGTGCAGTTTCAGACAAGTGAAATCAATTTGTAAGTTCAATGATTGGAAACTGTATTATAAAAGTGGTTCTAAAAACTATTTGGAGAGAGTTATTATTCAAAAGCCGAACCAAAACCTGTCGTTTGAAGTTGTCTCAAATGATTACAGGACTTTTTCTAACTGTAAACCATAAATTAATTGTAAGGATGTAATCAAATCAACAATCTTTCATCTGTACAATAAGGACAAAACAACTTCTTTTTCAAAGACAAATGGCAGTGGAGAGTTGACCCACCGATTCAGTGTTTCTGCTCGGCGTCACCGGTGGCCATCTTTAGCAGATGGTCTCCAGGTGGCGAGAGTTCTGCAGAGATCAGGAGAAAAAGCAAAGGAAGACATAAAAGATGTTACCACACAATGAAAAGTCCTTTCACATTTCTGCACATAACTTTCTGTTTAGGAGAAATGAAAATATACAATGTCATGTGAAAGTATTCAAATTTTTTTTTCACATTCAAATGTTTCAGGTCAAATGTATTTTTACAATTAGACAAAGATAATGGTGTTCAACACAAAAGCAGCTGTCAAGTGATTTATGTGAGAAAAGTATGTGGAAAGTACATGGAAAATTAGTTTTCCACTAGTCCAATAACTTCCACTAGTCCAAAAGACTCGCTGGCAGCAAGTCTTTTTCATCATTTGGGGGATTATTGCTGCACTCTTACTTGGATAAGAGTTAAAGGCTTTGACATGTTTAAGGTCCCCCTAAATCTTCACAATCATATATAAGTACAGACTTTGACTAGGTCACTCTAAACCAGTATTGTTTTTACCCATTTAAGGGTGAACTTGTCAGATGCATATTCCGCTGCAGCCTAAGGTCACAAAGTCCTGGTGAACATTTCCCTTCCAAATTGTTGAGGAGAAAGAAGAATAAAAGGTTTTGCTTCTATGACTGCTTCGTCACAGTACTGAAGCAAAAAATGTACCCCAGATTATCTCACTTATCGCAGTGCATCATGTTTTTGGTATGATGTTTGTTTTCTTAAATTCTGCATTTGTTTTATGCGAGATGAAACGGGTATACACCTTACAAAATGTCAGACATCTCTTTGTTTTCTCTTAGGTCAGCTGTAGCTTTGCCCTTTTATCCCTCTCATGGATGCCAGTTTTGCCCAGTCTCTTTGAGCTTGAGTCATGATCACTGACCTTACCCGAGGCATGTGAAGCCCTCAGTGCTTTAGATGTTACTATGGGTTCCAATGTGACCACCTGGATGACTCATCTGCTCCTAGGAGGGATTGCTGCTGCTCACCGTTTGTACATAAAAGTCCTGGCTGACATTCATTGGTATCCCAAACTTGTTACCTAACCTTCTCCAGACTGATGCATGTCAGTGCTTTTGTTTTTCATCTATTCTTTAATTTTGTTGGATTAGGACATGATGTGTTGTTTCCTGTGATCATTTAGCTAACTTCATGTTGTCACACAGGCTCTATGATAGATTACTTGATTCTAAAGGTTTGTCATTAACCTGGATGTCGCACAGTTTATTTAACATTTGACTGTAACTCTATTGTCATATGTCTGAGAGGCTTGATCAGCCTTAATATTTTAAAATGTCACTTAAAAACTGTTTCTTGCATTCACACAGCTTACATTTCTTATTACATGTGTTATTACATTTATTGTACCATCTGAAATATGTAAGTGTGACAGTAAAGGCAAACACACAACCAGGCTACAGCCTGAGAAATACTTTTTCACGACACTGTGTGCGTCTTACAGGTGTGTCGTTCCACTGCCGTGGTAAATCTTCAGGTTCGGGTGGATAGGACATCCAGGAGGGACTCCGATACGAGGACGGTGGAGACATGACGAAGTAGTCTGAGTAACCCGGTCGGTTGGCTGATATAGCATAGACAGCTGTGATTGGGTTTCCTGTTAGGATGACATTAATATTGAAAACAAACCACCCTCCTGCCCCCAGTGTTTCAACATGCTAATGCTTTGGCTTGCCTGAGTAGGTGCTGATGGACTGATCTACAGTGACAGCAGGGAACGGTGTCCTAGAGAGCGGCAGGTAGGGGGCGCCGTTGTGCTGCTGGGTCTGCAGATCTGATGCTTCAGACACACGGGGCTTCAGACTCACATCAGGGGTAGAGCTGTTACTGCGGAAAAAAAACACTGATTTCAAATCCCAGCAGAAAAAAAAAAAAACTCATAAAACAATCAGCAGCACCAAACTAGAGCTTCGTCTAGCTCAAATATGCTGCACGCTTCTGCTGTGAAACATAACAATGTCCTTATAAAATGGATATGAAGCTATATAGAGTAAGTTGTAGATTATTTTCCATTAATCATGGTTTTGACCAACTAGTTGACACTCAATAAATTGCCTTTAAAATAAAATTACACAAAAAAATTGAAGTTTGTGTTCCACTGCTTAATCATATTCTCAATTTCATTTGGAGTACAAGTATTGCTTTTTATGCCAAATAAGATGTAAATGCAAGCCAGTTAAATTCTCTCAGTTCTTTAGTGAACATAAATTTGTAAGATGCAGTTTTACATAAACTCTATGCTGTTTTTGAAAAATAACTGAAACAAATAACTTGAGCGTGGAAGTTGGGGTTGAAGTTGAATCAGAGCAGTGAAAGTGACTCGAGGTTTTATGTTTGATCTGTGCTGACAGTTCAGTTGTCAGCTCACAGGGTGCAGCAGGCAGGGAAGGTAGCTGAGCCTCCTGAGTCATGAGAGACAAAAGCAACAGAAATGTTTTCTGACATCCAGTGAGAGCATGTTGAACAGTGCAACCGAAGGCAGATAAACCCGTAATTATGTGAGATTAAACATAACCAGTGACAAGGAAAGCTCCGAATACAGTTGAACAACTGAATGATAAGAAATAAAACAATATTTCAGTTTAGGAGTCAGTGATGTCCTTCCACTTGTTACTCACTTTATATCTAACTACTTAACCGTTACGTATTATTAAATTTTTCTTGACAGTTGAGTATTTTGATAAATTACAAAAAAAAACTAATCATACACATGCTCAATCTCATTTATAATTGAGTTTAATTATATATCACTTAGTCTGTAATTATGGCCCACAATCCCATTAAATTCACTTGACTCTTATAGCTCAGATTATAACCCCATGTTATTCAAACTAACTATGCACAACCTCCTGCTGTGCGATACAAATTTTTTTAGTGACATAGCCCTTTTTTTCCTGCAGCAAATTGAGAGTGTATCATAGAAAATACCTGTAAATAACTGGTTGTCACAAACCACTACTCCATTGTCAAGTCTCACGGTAACTGCCTGGTTTGGTTCTAGCCAAGTCTGGTGCATCTACTGCAGTTGTTTTTCAGGTAACCACTGCTATGCAATGATGAACAGCTGGGCAGATTCAATTATCTTTAGTTAATTCACAGCATTAAAATAAAAGGAATCTAAAAATCTAAGTTTACATCCAGACATAATATACAAATTTTTCATTTATTGCAAAAACAAAGAGAAAATAAAGCATCCAGTTAGCATCACAAACAACCACCAGAAACAACTTAAGTGTCATGAGACATTTGTTGTGAGTCAATCCTGTTTCCGTGCATGATGCAAAAAAAGGTGAGTAACCATCTAAATATTTAATTGCGTTGAGATATTTTTATATTTGCTTTACCTGGCATGTGAAACAATTTTTGAAGCACCGTTGTTTCAAAAATCTTCACTATCGATCCTGAACTTTGCGCCTGCTCTGTGTGCAGAGCACGGTTTCTGCTGTCAGTGAGATATTATAAATCATCCAGCCCATCACAGCACAGTGGCCTGCACTGTAGAAACACTCTGGATGTTGAAGCGCTGTGCAGGACCAGGGGACAGATGAGGTCACTGACAGATCTCAGAGCCATAATGCACAGAGCACATTAATGCGGCACTGTGCATACTAAAGAGGAATTAACATGCTGCTCTCCTCCTCCCACAGGGGCACAGAGGAGCTGAAGTCTGCAGAGCTGAGTGATTAACCACCAAAACCTCCATTTAAATAAAGAAAAAAAAAAAAAAAAAAAAAAAAACAGCTTGGATTACAACAAAACTGCTCTTATATCCCACATCAGTAATACAAATCTTAAGAACTCAATTTTGTGCTTAAAATAATGATGTTTGTCTCCCTTCGCTGCTCACAGCTTGGGCTTTGTGCTTTCTGCAGTGCTTTCTATACACAGCCCGCTAGATGGCGATCACGCTACTTCTTGGGAACATGAACATCGGAGCAGTCAATCACTTTCTGCAGTGCCCAACAACAGCATTGAGATGAAGAGCATGCTCAGCTCACGTGATGCAGACTAACATACGGGCCTGACAGAGGGAAGTTAGCGCGCAGAGTCACTTTAAATGATGCCGATTAAGATTCTTTTCGTTCTCGTGTGTTCTCTCCAGTGGCTTTAAATCTGTTTGACTCATTTTGAGACGCAAACCTTCTGTTTAATTTGCGAGCCTTTAAATGTTATGTGGGAGGATTTCCTGCAAGCTAAAGTTCCAAATGTCTCAACAATGTAAAATTGTTATAAACGATTTCTTTCAGTGAGAGGACAGAGTGTTTTCTTCCTATTTGTCCTGAAGTTGACACAACATATCGGGTTAGTGTATTTGCGTTGGTGTGTTTTACCATCGTATTGAGGTTCCAGGTGGCGGTCCCGGTCTGGAGGGGATTAGAGGCGGAGGAGAACCGATGCCCATATCGGGAAGCTGAGTGAACCGGAAACCCTGCAAGAAGAGAGTCAACACACAAGAAAATAAAACACAACTCAGAACAAAAAGTAAGTAACAGGCTTATACATTTGAGCTGCAAATAGTGGTGTAATTATTGGAACCAGCTCAAGTTTTTATTCCCATCGACTATTAAAGCTCCTCCCTTTAGCTGCTGTGATGTCAAAAACGACCCATCCAAAAACATTTTTGATGTAAATAATTAAGATCTGCCACACATTTTACATAGCTTAGAGTCTTTTTAACAAATAAAGAAAAGAGGCAAAGTGAAAAGACTTCCTTCATCAGTATGATGAATACTGAAGCATTGCTGTTGCTCCACACTGCTGGTCAGCTGGTTGAAAAAGAAAACTTGACCTGTCTCAGCTGCTGTGTTCATTGATATTCCCGATGCTGTTTGTTGCACACAAGTGAAATCAATTTATAATGTCAAGTCATTCAAGCAAGCTTTATCACCACAATTATTAAAGCAGAAAAAAATAAAAATAAAACATGAGCTAAAACTTTAATTGGATTGCAAAAATTCAATACGTCTTTAAGTCAGGAGACCTATAAAGGCAAATGGCTGCTCCTGGTTTTATTTATGGGAATCTGAGTGAGGCGATTAGAATACAGATCGCACGCCATACTTCTCAGACATTTATTTGTGAAAGTTGTTAAAACCTTGAATCATTTTCATTATTTCACGATGCAATTATGAACTACTTGCGTTGCTCTATATAATGACATCCCCAAGAAATATGTAAAAGTTTGCTGCTGTAACCTAATACAATGTGGGAAGGTTAAAGTGGCAATAATACTTCTGTTTAAATAGAATTTATACAGCAACTAACTGAATACAGCCTTTCTTTCCCAAAGTACATTAAAAAGTGGTTTAAAATAAGCTCAACAGCCGGCATCATTTTATGGCTGCAACTTTTAATTTAGCGCTTACCGGTTTAGGCAGGCTACATTGATGCATGTCCTCGTAACCTGCGCTTCTCTGCCTGCCTCCACAGGGGTGGTTCATAGTCCCCGGAGCGCTGGTCACACCATCACTGTAGTGGCTGCTGTGGGAGGGGTTGTAGACACTGTGGGCATGATGGTGGTGATGGCGGTGGCTGAAATTCAGAGAAAAATGGTGTCAAAAACGGAAAAGAGGTATGGTTTTACACTTGTGTCTCTCGCCAGTATGCTCGGGAAAACTGAGCAAACATGTTCAGGCTTTAAATGTATTCCCGTTTTCGAGAAACAGCTTGAGAGTGGGATGTTTGCTCTTCAAAAGTTCAAACTGTGCACCAGGGGACCTCTCGCTTCTCCACACAATGCTGTGAGTGATGCAGATGTTCTGGCAGATAAAGCATCAGTGAGAAAAATAAAAATTACTTCGTTGGAGGGGAGGGAGGGTCATGATCCGGAGGCGCCAGGCTGAAAGCGTTGCCAAGCAACATGTGCATCTGCGTGCGGACCTCGTCAATGGACGGCTGAGAGCTGAGTGTGGAGGAGTCGGATCCGCGGTGAGCTTTCACCCCCAAACTGCTGTTCCCGGTTCCAGTGGATCCTCCTCCGTAACCCAGAGAGCTCATCAGACGGTCCATGTTCGTCTCCTCAAATGGTTCTGGTTCCCCCTGGCAACGCAGAAAGCACACTCAGAAAACAGACTGCGATCGTTATCTTTCCGGTTGTCAATGTTGCTAGTTTTAACAACATTGACAGCAAAGACCCAAGCTTGTAACCATCATTACTTCACTAGGAAGGAAGAGCTTTGCAAAAATTATTCAAGACCACAGAAAGCAGAAATGTGCAAATAAGGCTTTCTTGACCAATACTAATTTCTGATTTTTCCTTCAAGTCTGACCTATTAATTGTAATTATGACTCATACAATTTTAGTTTGAATATCCAAGGAGAAAAATTTGCTCGATATTAAGAAAATGAATTCTTTATTTTTTTTTATTTTATTTCAACTCAGTGAAGGAGCCTTCTTGTTAAATAGAAGCTATAAAAGCAAAGACCATAACACTCATACCTACTGTAAATCCAGTCTGTCAAAAAAATAGCTTTTGAAATCATTTTCAAATTACCTTGAATTGGATAGCAACTTGAAACAAGCCCACCTGTCAACACTGCTGCATTGCAACAAGAGTCTCCTGGGTTCAAATCTTGGCCAAAAAAATCTTTTGCCATATCTCTTAATTGTGTTTTTGAATGACTGATGAATCTGGTCATTTGTCTTGCGTATCTCTGTGTTGCCCTGTGATAAGACTGACTACCTATGAAGGGAGTAAATTGCTCTTAAAGAAAGCCGGAGACGGACACCTGCCCTCCCTTGACCTTGCAAGGACACGCAGGGGTAGACAGAGTATGAATGGGAGGACGAGTGTTGCTCATGACAACACCTGTGCAACTTGAAAGCAAATATGAGAAAGTGCCCAGTTAGGAATACTTCAACTCTAAGCTGTGTACAGACACAAACACACGTTTCTCCTTGTTGTGCTTCAAACCACCCGGTGGAGGGGTATTAAACTCTATCAAACCTCCCATCTGAACCCATGAATAGGTTGTAATCATATCCAAACCCATTGACATTCAGCCAGGTAGCACAGTGCATGTGTCATTACAGTGCATCAGAGTCACAGCAGAAGGATATTTCACTCGTCTGGCATTCTTTTTTTTTTTTTTCCAACTTTTGCCCTAATAAAACAAAGAAGTCACTCCAACTGTTCTTTTTTAATCACTTCCTTTTTTCCTTTTCATGTCTTTATCTCTGTTTTATAAAGTTCATGGGAGGGTAATTTTATTAATCCTCTTGGTCTGAGCAGAGAGGAAGAGGAAAGGAAAGAAGGGATGGGAAGGATTAAAGTTATAAATACACAGGGGAGATTATTTTAATAGATTGACAAAGTGGCAGTGATTCACTTTGCCACTGCGATCAGTTGACTGACTGAGTCAGAAGATCTGAGCTTCTCGCTGCAGCTTCAGAGAGAATCTGATTTTAAAGCTTAAGTGTGATCTTGCAGCTGCTAAGTTTCAACTACAGGAAATCTTTCAGTCAGAGGTTGAAACACCCCGTCCAATAAATATATGTAAGAGGATTTAGATTTTTCAGACCTTTTTAGTAATCTAAAATATTTGTTTGTTAGTTTTACAAAGCTGTTTCACTTTGCGTAAAACTGGAGTTGATGTCCAGACGTTATACTGTCTCTGCACATGTCAGAAAGATGCATTCAATCTGAGTTAAAGGTGTCAAAGGACTGACTCAGAGGATGGAACGGATCCAGATACGTACGTCGTAGCCGTTATTTCGGATCCCCCTCCTGGATCTCTCCCTCAGCACCAGCAGGTCCATCTCTGTCTCCACTGGGCTGGGGCTGCTCAGAGACTGACGGCTCCAGTAGGTGGGCTCTCGTGGGTGGGAGTACCTGGTAACCAGATATAACTCAGGGTTTTTTGTTTGTTTCTTTTATTTTTCACTTGCTTTTTTGTATTTAACTCAACCATTAGCGTAATGTTTCCGAATCTACCAAACATTTTTAAATTCTTCAGACGAGGTTTAAGATCAATTGTGCCTGTGAGTTGGACTATTCAATTCTTCAAAGACAGATTTTTATTTGGAAAGTTTAACTCTTTTAGCATCAAGTTATTGCTCCTAAGATGTCATTTAAAATCAGTGCTTTCATGTGTGGGTGAAAATCATTATTATTTTTTTACTGTCTAAAACTAAAACTAACTTCTCAGTCTTTAGAGAAAATAAAAACTGTATTTTTATTTTCAAACTTAGAGCTTGAACCTTCAACTCTTATTGCAAACTAGAAAATAACTTAAAATGAATTGCTGAGGTTGAAAACGTCTCTATATATATATAAATTGAGAATGTTAATGTGTGTTTATTGTACATAACAGATATATATTTGAATATATACATACATGCATTTTCATGATTAGTCATGACCTAAAGATTGGAATTAAGATGTCTGCATTGAAACAGATTCTGACTAAAATGTCACACTTGTCCTGCAGACGGGTTTAAATCCTGTCGTACTTTCTTGTGTTTAATCATATGAAAATCTTCTCATGGTGCACCAGATTTTATAAAACATTTTACTCCTAATCTTAAAGACACATTTATACATACAGCACCTCCGTTCCAATAAGTTGCATTTCTTACAGTAATAAAATTTCCATGATTTGATTAAGGAGAATAGATGATGGTGAGCTGAAGTAAAACTGGCTGTTATCTGTGAACTTTTGCATGTTGCTAAGCAACAGTCACAAATCTACAGCGAGCTTTTTATTATATTTGCTGTGAATTTTCAGTTAAATCCACAAAGTATTAATAATGTTATGCACAAATGTACATTAATTACCACCAGTTTCACACAAGCGAGACCTACTGAGGATAACAACGCTGAGCCTTTAATGCATCTGTGACGAAACTAAGAGGAATGCAAGACAAACTATTTTCATGAATCTATGAAGAACTGTGATGACGAAAACTCTTTTGTTAATTTAAAACTATCTAGCCTAAAACAAATTTATTATATGCCAATACATGTTGATACTACGACATAGTCCATGCTTTGCCCTTTCTGTGGTTGGTACCACACCCCTGATTCTAGCCGACAGAGCTAGAAAGGAGATCTTAAAATAATAAAAAAGAGAGATGTTGAATGATAGCCGCAAGAGCTGCAAAGACCTGAAACGGTACTGATGGACAAAATCTAACTGCCTACTTTTCCACAGTTTTTTTTTTTTTTGGTGATGCAGAAACCCTGTTGACTAGCCCATTATGGTAACGGAAACATCTGGCTGTGGGAATGCGACGCTTTGAAACTAACAGGGAAACTAGTCAGGAACAAGTGGGAAAAGATGCAATTAAAGTTACATTCTCAGAATTTTAGTCAGGCATTTGTTTCTTTGCTGTCTAAGGTCAACTCCTCACCTCTTATGACATCCTGCAAAAGAGGCCCTCTTCTCCTCAGCGGTCATGGGCGGTTTGATGCCGCCGTCATGTCGGTTGTGCCTGCTGTCACGGTGACTGTAACCATGGTTGAGACTCTCAGAGAGCGAGAACTCTCCGTACCCCTTCCTTCGAGCCTTTTGACGCAGTTTGTTCCTGTAGTGCTCGATGTCCGACTTCTGCTTCAGCCCAACGTGGTTTGCCTACAAATAAACAAAAATGTGAGTGCCAGCGTCAGTTCATCATGTTAAAAAAGAAACCCAAAATATCAGACAAATTGAAATGTTTCTCTTTTTTTTTTGTTTTTACACCTTACAGACAGTCAAGGAACCTTTCACACCTTAAACATATTTTTTCTTCAAAGGACACCTATAAATTGTGAAGGCTCAGAATCCCCTGAGGCTGGTCCTGGTATTGTGTTATGTGGGCTGAGGAATATATTTTGTCAGTCTCAGCTTGAGAAGTGCATAGACACAGAGGCAGAACAAGAGTGAGACGTGACAAACAGGGTGAGAGATTAGATGAGGGAAACTGTTTGCCCCAACAACAGCTAAATTCAGTAACAGCACAACGTGTCCCAGAGGGGATGGGATGTTATACAAGGTGGGAGGACAGGAGAATAGATGGCTAAAGTGAGAAATTGACAGATTAGACACAGTTGTCGTTAAATTTGAATGAATTTTACGTTGGGCTTGATGTAGGATCATTCATTACGCAAAAACTGATATAGAAAATACATTAAAAAAAAAAAAAAATCTAATGATGTCCTTAATCTTTAAGTGTCCTGTTTGCGTCAAAGCCTGAAGGTGATGAGCGTCAGCATCCAGACAATGAAGTTTACAATGCCTACCACAAATCGAACCAACCAAATGTGGCTCAGTTACTAATTGTACTCTCAACACTAACACTATGAGACAGACCTCCAGGTGTGCGTTTTGCAGACTCACCTCCCCGTTGACGACCACGGAGTCCTGGCTGTGTGAGGAGGAGGAGGGGTAGGAGTAGGTGGGCTGGGCCGTCATGGGTTTAATGGTGATGAGACGCAGAGAGCCTGAATGGTCCTCATACGGGTCTGGGAAGACAACACGTTAAACAATTATAATAAGATATAATGGGTGGTATAGGAATTCTATTAAAATGTCTCTAGTAGAGGAAAAGAATATTGAACAATACAGTTTTTATTTCTTGTGATACCTTTATTATGATTAAACATCAAAAATGAATCAAAAATGTTTTGAGAGAAGAACATGTATGGAGATAAAATGACCACAAGTCAAAACACTACATTTAAACAACAAAGAATTGCAAAGTCATTTTTTTGCAAAACTTTAATAGAACCACGAGTTTTTTTAGAGAAATGTCCATCGAATAGCTGGTATCAAAGTTCAGATGCCGTAACGCACAGCGTCTTGTTTCTCAAACAGATCATTGCAACTATCAATAATGCTGGTAGAGGGATGATGATTTGGGCTCTTTGGGAACCAGAGTCACTGAATCAACCATGATCTTCCCTTTTAGTCAAATATGATGCCATCTGATCAACAGCTGGAGCTCAGACCAAACTGGGCTATCAACAGAACTGCAACAAAATGGCTAAACAAAGAAATGAATGTTTTGTATTTGCCTATAAAAGCGACAACTCAAACTGTGGTGGGAATTTGTGAAAAACGTGGGAACACTAAATGACAGTGAAGTGATGCAACGTTGCAAAGAAGAGTGGACTAAACTTCTATAAATATAAGGGACTAATAAAATCTTGCAGCAGCGATTACTGTGAGGTATCGCTGCTGCAGGCTCTTTCAAAAGCCAGCTGATTTTTCTGAACAGCTTTGTCTCTTTGTTTTCATGCTCACTTTGGCCTGGATGAACTGTTGCAAAGAGGGGGGGAAAAAAAGCATTGTATCACAAATCTCTTTTATTTAGATCCACTTGTTGCCATGGGAACAACAAAGTTAGATGAGGAAATACAGAACAAACTGCGTTCTAATAGTAATGCTGGGAGAAAAACAACAAACAACCTCATGTTGATCTTGATGAAACAACATTACCGCACTGTGGTGGATCTCAGACATATGAAGCTCGTATTTAAGGCGAGGCGGTGTGTTATTGAAGAAGGGAGCAGATGGGCAGTGATGTGTTGCTCTGAGTCCACTCTGAGTCACTCCCAGACTGACATCATGATAACTCAGCTCGAAAACTAACAGTGTCAACCGGCCTTCATCTTGGCAGCAGCTCAGCTTGCATTATTTGTTACTGAAGCTGTGTCAAGCATGACAGTCAAGGTCGGGATATCAGGTGGGCGTCACACAAACAGCAGACACCATAGACCAGATTGGACATTTTAACAATGCATAAAGATAATACAAACACTTGACACCCACATCTGCCGTGACAATAGTTTTACTGCCGCCACAGCAGATGTTCAGCACAATATTTATATTCAAACATTTTCTTTTTAATGCTGATTGCTGTGTGTTTGGTGTTGCTTTGAATTTGTGAAGGAGTTTAATCAAGGATACAAATATTGTCAATGAAGTAGCAGCTTAGTGGAGGAAAAAACACGTTAAAAAGCAAACGCACACTTTTAGTGCATAAATAATTTGGTTCTCGGCTAGTTTCTCAAATGTACAAAAAAAAATGAATTCTACCTTTCCATCTATGTTCTTTTGTCATCATTAGTGTTGCAGCCCAAGTGTATTCAGGTGGCAATACAGTACAATCAAGACGGCCTTGCAGAGAATAGTGAGGGGAATTAAAGGGTCTTTGAAAAGGATCTTCATCCTCTGCTAAGAATCTATTTCAGAGATGCTAAAAGAACAGGACTCTGACCATTGTCAGAGACTCTTTACGTCCTTTCAATGAACTGACAATGTATAACTTTTTTCAATCCACAATTACATGAGTCCGCTGCATTACAATTAGAATCAAATTGAACTGTATGCAGCCAAATTGAATCAGTTTTCTTAACTGGATTGTAGTGGATTGCTCTGTTTAAATATTCCCTTTTAAAAGAATATGAATTTGAACTTGTTTTTTATAAAGTGCAATGGGATAACATTGTGAAATTGTTACTCACAAACTTAGCTGTACTGAGATTAATCATTCCCTTTTTAAGCTTTCCTGCAAATACACCAGCAACTCTGTTATGTGCCAATATTGGTATCATTAGTATTCGACAACAATGTTCAAACATGTTAATCGTGCAGATGATGCAGAGCAAAAATCTGGATGTCCCCAATCAGGGTGTAAAAGTAAAGTAGAAGTAGTAATAAACTTCATTCCGAAAGGGAGAATGTTCAGCTTAAATATAAATGCCGTCATTTGATGCAGTGTACCAGATTATAGCACAAGCACATTTGCATCTGCAGTCCTCTAAAGCTTTCAGGAAAAGTTTATTTTTTCACCCTGCTCATTCATTCTAATAAAAAACCTAGTCTTGTCCATTTCAAGGACCCTGCAAACACCAGCGAAAAGGCTGAAACAAACAAACATCAATTCTTGCTGAGATATTCATTAATTAAGCTAAACTGAATGACAAATTACACAATTTGCTGTGAAAATGCATATGGCTGAGCAAAAGAGATTGAAAGTCATTCTCCTGGACTCTCTGAGTAACGAAAAAAGCTGAGGAAAAGTTATGCAACCAATCTTGAGTGTGCAGCAAAACAAAACGATCTGTCACCTCTGATCGTAGGTACTATCTAGACACAATAAAATATTTATCACCAAAATGAAGTCTGTCTTGTGAAGCACTATATAATTGCTGTGTAAGCATGTCTTTGTCAAGTGAAGGGGTCTTCTAGTGCAGCCCTCCGGCTCCACCTGAATCAAATTAACAGGCTCTGCAGAACTCGATGGCATGCTGAAGGGGTAATTTAACCAGCTTATTTAGATAGTTTAGGGCCAAGGACACATCTAAATTGTCTTGCAGGACAACGGCTTTCGAGGACTAGAGTTGGAGACCAGTGGTCTGGCTAAAGCAGTCTGTGGTGTTTTAGAAACCCTGGTGGTTTATGTTTGACGCTCTCATTCTGATGGTTGCATGTTCTTTAATTGTTTTCACTCCTGTCCTGTTGTAACCTCCGCAATGTTGTGGTGAGACAGCATGCATTATAAAACCCGAAATTGCAGCGCAGGAGGTTAGCCGTCAGTAATTCGATTATTTGCACCATTTCTTTGCTGTCGTCACACGTCAAACTGCCTGGCAGACATGCTATTGTTTTCACAACGCACAGATTTTACAATCAATGAATACAACACCTAGTTGAACATGTGTCACCAGCTAAAGCTGAGGAAAAAAACAATCTGATTTGCTTTTCACCTGTAACCTTCTGGTGCCAGTTGCCAGTGGTGTCGAGGTTCAGTGGATCTTGTATTTTATGAAAAGGTGCTGTATTTAGACTGATTATCCAATTAGCATATTGAAATACACGCCCACATACATACACACTCTGAGCTGTGAAATCATAGAGGAAACAGAGGGCGTCCTAATGCATGTACATACAACTGGAAAGAGCTGACCAAAGTAACCATGGAAATAAGTCTCGGAGAACAGCTATGATCTTTGAATAATGTTTTGGCTTTTCCATGTTATGTTTTTTTTTTTTTCTCTGTAATTTGGTATCAGTTTCAGTCCAACACCTCCAGCGATTCTAGAGGACTTTCAGATCATTTTGATTAATTTCTATAATTCTTTCACATGTATGAGTATGGTCATTTCATAGTCTATCTACAAATTGAAGACCTACACCTTTCTCATAGAAGACTTGAGCAACGGTGCAATGCACCTTGTAGCTGGACTCTAAAAAAATAGGCTATTTTTTAAGATTGCAGAGGCTTTTTTCTGAAAAAGGGACACATTTATGATGTAAAACCACAACATTTTGACAGTAATTCCATCAGATTCTGGTGTTTAAGCTTCTGTGTCAGATCTTCTCTATTTCTCTTTATGTTTAATGAGATCAGGAAGGCATGTATGGTTCCCAAAGCACAGACTGGAGAGATTTAATTGCATCACAGCAACAGTCAGAAAGTAAATAAAATTCCTGCAGTGCTAATTTGTTTTTCATGATCTCTTTAGCAGTTCTTTAGTATGTGTTTCACCTCAGGATAAGAATCCCTCAGGTTTAGCTATGACTCACACAGAACCATAAAGGTTTGATAATTGTGAATAGTTTTGAAGTGACAGCATGCTGTCATCTATTTTCCCACCCACCTTCCTGACTTTTCTCATGTGGTCTAATTGAAGAAGAACCTGAAATTATATATTCCACTGGTGACTATGTTTGTCTCTGTGCAGGAATGAGGTGAAGCAAAGAAAAAGAAAAAGCACCATAAATACTGAAATCGGAACTTGCTCTTGCAGAATAAACCAACATAAGTAACGCAGGATGTGACAGGATGAGTTGCTTAAGCCAACATGACACCTTTAAGATGAACCTGTGAGTCGTCAGTGGCTTCATGAAGCAGCGGGCTAAGTAACTTTGACTCATGAGATTTCATTTTCACTTCATCGCAATTACTGTGAATTTCACAATTCACAATAATTATCCTTTAGGTTAATAAAAAAAAAAATCATTGAATAAAAATGCAGTGGCTGATTTTTGTGCCGATCAAAACATCCAAACTTTCATTAAGATGGACTAAAATGAAACTTCTATTCATCCATCCCTCTTTCCTCCGCTATTGTTTCCTTCTCCTCACCGTTGTTGGTCCTCTTGTGCAGCTCCTCCTTGCCGTTCTTGATGCTGCTGCCTGTTGCGGTCCTCCGGGCCGAGGAGGTTTTGCTGGTGTTCAGCTTCCCTGAGCTGTTACTCGACACTGAACCATCCTCCTCACTTGGCAACCGTCTGTAGTGGCCATGGCAACAGAGAGACAAGGGAGAGCCGGTAGAAGAGGAGGGGGGGAGAGGGGAGCGAGGCTTGTGAGTGTGTACACAAAACGGGCATCATTTCACAGTTATTACTGGCAGCAGACTATCAACTTTAATTACAAGTGAGAAAACAATGTTGGTGGGTAATTAGCGACAAGAATAATTTAAAAGGGCTTTAGAAAGAAACATGTTCAAAAGGTCTACAAAGCAACTCTGAGGACGCAAGCGAAAAAGAGATAAAACTCAATTTCTGGTTAATTATTTAGATCTGAAAACATTCAGAAAAATTGAACCAGTGTATTCTTTTGAAGAAGAATTTAAAATTTTATAAAGAATAGTTGGAGAGAGGGATGACTTTATTTATACCTTGCGAACATACTGAATCACTAAAACACGCAGGTTTTGGGTGTTTTATTTTGTTTTTCTTACAAGCAAAAGGAATTGTTGAATACTGCATGGGTGAAACAGTAATGGTTTCGAAAGGCTTACAAATGCAATTCTTAATGGTGTGGTGTGCATTTGCATTTAGTCTCCTTTAACCTCTAAACAAAGTCAATTAATTTCTTAACACAACACATAGTTGGCTGAATAAACTGAGTCTACCCATGTCTTACTAAATTATAAATGTTCTTTGAAGGCCTAAAGAGTTTGTTACAGAACATTTGAGAGCATCATGATGAACAGTGTAGTACAGCTGACGGGTCAGGGATGAAGTTTAAGGCGTTGTTAGGTCAGAAAATAATAACTCAACGTTATCTATCTAAAACCTTCGAGCTTTTTTCAGAGAACAATCTAGTATATGTGGTAACTCTGGAGAAGCTGCAGAGACCCACAGCTCATTTTGGACAATGTGTAAATTAATAGTTGACAAAAAGCAATATGAATTCCCTTATAAACTTCACCACATGTTGTGTAAAATGATTTAACTTATGTACAACATGCTGATGGCAGAATCATACTGTGGAGCCTTTTATGTGTGTCTGTTTTAGGGAAGTTGGTCTGACTTGATAGGAAAAATGGATTGAGCCAATTAAAGGCTAATCTTGGAGTAAAACGTGTTAAAGGCTGACAAAAATGAGTCCAGGGCAAAACCTTTTATCTGGAGAGGAACCTTTAGCATACACCCAGGGCTCATGTGTGACAGTGGCCCAGTAAAATGCAGACCTAAATTTTTCATTGTAACATTACAAAGTGTAGAAAACATTTGAGGGGTATAAATACGTTTGTGCGGTCCTGTACTTTCCAAATATTCAAATCCTCATCAAAAACATTCAAATCTAAATTCAAGCATATTCAGATGGTATGGGCAAAAACATACATGTAAGTAGATGTGGGTTGATGACAAATTTTCATCACAGACATAGAGCTTGCTGAATCGAAGCCACAAATAACTAAAGCGGTTCTTAAAGCCAAAGAAGGTCCAGACAGGAACTTGGTGAAAAAAGTAACCAGTAAAGATTTGTTTTCACATTTTTTTTTCTGTTTGCTTCAAATGCACAGACATACACACATGACACACACATGCATACCCAGGGTTATGTAAGCTACAGGAACCTCACTACATGACAGGCTTCTCTACAGGTGGTGTGAGACCCACGGATCAGCGAGACCAAAAATGGCAGAACCACAGGCGAGGCAAACGTGCAGCTCACATGAATACAAGTTCACTCAGCTGTTACACACACGTGCGCGCGCACACAACGCGCAGCCATAGCAGTAGCCAGCGATTGGCTGCTCTACAAGAAAAGAGCCGGAGGGATGGAAGGCAACATACAACGTGAGAACCATGTAAATTTGTTTGTGAAGGCCAAAGGGGGGAGCAGAAGAATCGGTAATCACACTGCTGGAAAGTGATGTTCATCCCAATATCTGTCTTCTGTCTTTCCTGTGAGCCTCACACGTTGATGCTCCCTGGAGGAGGAACTGAGCAGAATAAATGCACTCCCATTGAACCTGTCCTCTGCTGCAGCGTGCTTAACATTCAGTCTGTGCCTGTTTCTCTCCTCAAACAATCAGCAGGTAAAACGACAGCTGCAGTTGTTTTAAGTTCAAAACAAGACGCGTTCTTCAGATGATTCGCCATTCGTTTCTGTCAATACAACAGAATTTACTGCATTGGCAACAGCTATTTTAATCCACTTGTTTGAAAAAATCTTTGTTTTAAAAATCTTAAATTATGTAAGCTAGTACTAAATACTAAAAGTATATATTTTCTGAGTTTATTGTTGTTTTACATATATCCTCTGCTTTTCCAATCAGCTAGGGATGTCTAAAGAGTATATTTTCTTAGCCACGTTTTAAAATTGGAAAGATGAGAAAACAGCATTTTCTTTTGGGTCAGATGATAAACATTTACCACAGCTGAGTGTTCCAACAAGACAACAAATACACATCAAAACTAGTTTTGAAGTGAATAGTCAATGCCACCATAAAGCTTCTACAGAAATGGCCTTCACCTCAACTCTGTTAAAAATCTAATGACTATGGTGCACAGCTTATCCAGAGCCAGAAAACCAATGTGTTTAAATGAACTTGAACAGTCTTGCCAAAAACAGAGGTCAAGCAGTCTCAATAATGCCGGAAGCTTGTTGAAGGCTTTACAGTGTGTGTGTTTTCTTTATAACCTGGCCAGGTACATGCATCAAAATATTAATGTAGTTGTGTGATTGATTGATTTTTGTTATTAAAATCTACTAAAGGTGCATGTTGTAATTGTATTATACCTTAAAAGAAGACTGGTTCAAGAGCATCATTAAAATGCCAAGCTAAAGATAACATTCATGCCCCTGATTTATGCGTGTAGACGTCAGAGTAGCACATGTTCTTACAACGAAGACACTTTTTTCGATGTGCATCCTACAGTTTCAGTGACTTTACTATTACATGAGTAGGCATGTAGAGGGTTAAGAGTGTTTTATATGCGATCAAGTTAGATATCCTTTGCCACATCGGTGATTCTCGTTGTCCTCATTTTTTTTATTTCCATCAAACACACCATTACCTTCAGCCTGAGGAAATAGTAAAATCTAACCATAAATGCATCTTTCGATGTTTTGGTTGTTCTCGTTCTACACCATTACAACAGCGTGTATGTGACAAATGTTTAGTCTGGTAGTGAAACAGCAATTTTACCTTTTATAAACCCCAGTTCCTTATAAGGCATGCGTTGCCGGTCGGTAAAGCTGATTATCACACTTCGCCGGCGCCTGTGGCACTGTAGCATTTCATCATTGTTATACAGGAAGGTTATAAATATACATGTATTTATTATCCTTGAGAAGCAAAGCACAGCTAATCCCACCCCCATTCATTTTGGTTGAGCAGTGAGTAAATGAGGTTGTGTCTTCGCTCTATTTTAATTTATGCTAAATTATGTGAGCTGAGACTTGATGCATCTCATTTATGAGAGAAATGTGTCGTCACTAATGTGGGTGGATGCATGTAGGAGTAGCATGTACTAGTTTACAACAAACCGCTTGCCACTGTGCTCAGATGGATTTGGTGTTCATGCTGAGAACGCAAAGAGGACGCAGAAGAAGAGTAGCCTATTTTTGTTGGGGTTTATTTTCCACCTCGACGAAGTGAAAAGCCTAGGATGTTGCTGTGCAGGTTAATAATTCAGATGTTTTACAAGCCACACTGAATATTTAAATGATTTCACGAGATGCTGTACTCCAAAAAACATGAAATAAATAAAACTTAAATCATTATATATTCTTTTAAAGGCCACTAATTACATTTCCATTTAAACACATCAAATTTGTTTTCCGACATATATAAAATGGTACAGATATATAATGCTTGCGATTTTGATGCTTCATATGATTCAGTAGAAACGTATTTCTTTAAAACTACTAGCAAAAGATTATTGAGTTATATGGGTGATATTTGGTTCCAGATGCTATTTTGAAATAGAAAAGATGAAAACAAAAAAGAGAAAATGTTATGTTTTAAAGTTAAACTGGTGAAGACTGACAAAAATGCGCATAAACCCCACAGCTGTTGGAGCATTAAAACAAACATAATTCCTGTGTCTCCCTACGGACTTCTCCCTAAGTTAATCATTGCGTTCGGAGGGAGCTGATTTGAGACAAAGACCTGTTTCTGTTGCAAAGCTCATGTGTGACTGTGTCTCATTGTTTTTCAATGGACTCTCTCATGGGGTGTCATTTGGGTTTAATTGGCTTAATTGTCCACACCTTTGAGTAAGAGGCATACCCAGAGAGGATTGCAGTTTTATCTCTCTAGTGTAACTGCAGTTCGTCATGCTTGTGCGTAGCTTCTCCCAAATGAATATATTTATTTTCATAAGTCTTCTGTTGCAGGATATGTTTTCAGAAGATCAAATAGTGTCTTTATTTTCAATCACTGTCAAGTATAGAACCTCCAGAGTTCTCCATGAACAAGTAAAGGTGAGAAAAGCAGATGACTGGTGTCGGTGAGCCGAAAGGTTGTTTCTAATACACCTGAGCTTTTATGGGTTCAAATCTTTTCTGTTTGTCTGGAGTCACACTGCTGTAACTCAAGTCACTGAATCTAAGAACAAGAACAGATGACAGCCCCACTGTGTGATAATGATAGGCATTTATTTGCATCTGAAGCTGCTAACTGAGATGAAGGGGAGATTTTAACTCCAGGTATGAATCGAATCAGCCAAGATAGAGAATCATGCCAGTCTAACATTTTGTTACCAACTTCTGTGCGTGAGCAGAAATATCTTCTCTTTTTCTTTCCGTCGACAAACAGTCCCTCATTAACACGGGTGTTATCTTTACATCCCGTCAGTCTGTCAGAGTCTGAACTGCTTACTCCTGGCTTTTCTCTAGCTTAACACTGTGATACTCAAACAAACCCTGATGTCTGGACTTTAGTGATGTAAAGCTCAGACATCTGCTCCCTTTTCTCCTGGCTTCCAGCAGGAGACGGTCTCTCCGATTACCTCATTATCCCAGCGATGTAACTGAGTTCAAACACAGGATTTTGCGAAGGTGAGAATTATGAATGTGATTACCAACAAGAAGCGTCTGCATTGTTGTGAATGAGGAATAATTAAGTCAGAAGTGTGATGTGGGAAATCTCTGCCTCGCTCTGTCACTGTGTCAAATGTGGCTTGTTTCATCAGAGAACAAATGTGACAAACTCTTGGATTTTTTTTTTTTTTTTTCAATCATTCAAATAAGACATGACTTCCTGGGTGACAGTGGTGATTCTCTGGCACCATACAGGCCGAGGGTGCATGTGCTGTTGCTGACATGAGCCGCTGCTGCGGCAGCATCATGCAGTGCACACACAGGCATTGAGCTCTCGATGCATCACTGTGCCGTTGCTAGAAAAGAAAACTGTTTCTACAGAGTAAGAGACAAATTGAATATCTATAATGTAAAATAGTTGAACAGTTAATTGTAAAATTATCATCCTCATCAAAAACATACCTGGAGCGTTGCTTTTATTCTTTCATGCATTTTTGAAAAATCATTAAATCTCCCATGGCAACCGATAAATACTCGCTCATACAGAGTGCCACTTATATACTCTTTACATAAAGATATAAGTTTTCAAGCGTGTCTCCACCTCACAGAGCTCACCTGACCACGCCCTTGTCCAACTTAGCTCCACCAGACTAGCGGCAGCAATAATTAGCAAACACCTGGTGGAAATGCTCATCATAGAAACTACTTCTCAGTCCAACGCTCCAAACAACAATTGTAATCAAGATAGTGAATGGACAATGTGGTGATGAAGGCAGAGGGTCTGAAAGAGCAGGAGCTTCTTAAAGGCATCAAATTACAAAAATGTGAACATAATTTTTTTTTTTGTTTTATCTATATATTTAAACAAACAAAGAAGGACAAAGCAACATTTTGAATAAGCATGTAAGTCAATATCTTACCCTCCTTTGTGTACATCAGCTGATGGAGGTCTTTTATTTGCAGTCCCATCCTGATGAACCTTCTTATCCAGAGACATTGATAGCGGAGCATCTCGAACAGCAAGGCCCAACACCAACGTCTCTTTGGTAACAGAGACGGCCTCATCACCAGCTCGACCCAGGTGCTTCTTGGCGTAGTCAAAGCCCTGTACAGGCTAGCAAAAAAGAAAACAGCACAGAGGGGGTCACAGATCCACTTTCACTCAGAATTGTTATGTATTACATAAGCTCAACGGGTCAAAAGCAGCAGCAGACATTGAAACCACCAGCTACAAAACAGAAAGGTACATGCAAAAACTACATCAAGTCCAACAGTAAGTCCTGACAGCACATAGGTGTATCATACTTACCAAATGGCAAAATTACACCAAGTCAATGTAATTATCGAGCTAAACATAAAGGATCAACAAATGATCGAGTTTGCACACATTCCACCATGACACATTGTTGACACAACAGAAGAGCAAACTGAAGCCAAAACTGGTTAAAACAAAACAGCAGTCTGCTGCCGGCTCAAATTACTCAGTAAAAAAGTTAAATTCAAACACAATACTTCCAAAACTGCTAAATAAAGCTTAAAACATCTAGATGACAAAAATCTGTTAAGATTGCCAGTTCAGTTAAAAACATGAAGACATGAAGATAACTAATACTGTCTACTCAGTGGAAGAAAAATTAATAATCTGCTCACAATTCAAATGAAAGTAATTTGATGGGCATTGCTCCTTAAGCTATTTTTATCAGTCTCCAAACAGCAGAGCTTGCATAACAAAAACTTAAGAAATAAATAATTTGGCAACGCCGCACCTTTGAAGTCAAGGGTTTGTTAGGAGGAGATAGAACATTAAAGAGACAGCAGAATATGTTTGTGTCAACTATCCATAGTCGGAATAAATTATTTTTTGGATAAATGGCTTTCGTTTCCAGGAACACAGGAAACAGAAAAGGTGAAAGAATGGTTTTGGGTTTGGCAGCAACAAAGATAAAAACCCAATTTGTTTTTTGGGGGGGTTTTTTTGTTGCTCCTCTACTATTTTGAGCAGCTCCAACAAGAAGATGCTTAGTGTATGTGATGATGCATACTAAATTCTGAGAACATGTAAGGTTAGGAAGCATGCTAATAATTCATTGGTCACACACACACACACACACACACACACACACTGCTATGCCTTCAGCTTGCTTCAAACACAACGCTGCAGTTGTGGATAGGACTCATGCATTTAAGTTCATAAAAATGAAACAACTTCCAGACAGTCCTGTCTGCCCACCGTCATTAATTTGTCTATAGCTCCATGGTGTTCATCAGTTTAAGAGGAGATGGACTTACCTAACTATGTATGGAGTTAGGCAGATACCACTATTCAGTTACAAGATTCATCTTGTTAGTCTACATGACTTTAAATGGGCTAAAATCAGTTTGTTGAAACAAATATTACATTTCTGTGCTCCAGCAAGGGCACTCAGGTCAACACTCTGTCGCTTCCTGATCCAAAGTTGAAGTTGAAAAAACTTAGTAGGTCTTAAGAAACGGTCAGACGGTGGATAGTTTCATAAACACCATCAACAATCCAACTCTTTGAGATTCAATACAGTGTTTGTGTTTCAAATCAAATATGTGTATTATAATTTTCAGTTGAAATTAAATGTTTATCTTTTCTTTTCAATGGGATATGAGATTTCATTGATTTTTTTTTTTTTTTTTGCTTAATTTATGCTGGGCAACTTGGGTTTTTTTTTTAATGTATTTAAAAAAATGTTCTTAAAAAGCAAGAAGAAAGCAGCAGCCCATAAAACAATAATATCAAAGTTCAACATTAACAAGAAAAGGAGAGCAAAAGCCTGGGGAGAATGTAAGTGATAACTCTGAAGGCCAATAGAAACTCAATAATATGCAGCTGTTCTAAGAGACGCCAGTCGGACATTTGGTAGATGTGAAGCTCAGGCCAGAGACAGGAAAGGGAAAGTAGCTGACGTGTCACCAAGCCAATTCTTCCTCCTCACGGATTGGTCAGAATGGTTAATGACCAGGTCTTAGCAGAACTTGTTGACAAGCCAAGCAGGTAAATCAGCTTTTCGACTTTTGCAGGTGTGTCGGAACAGAGAGGCATCCCAAAGTTGCAGGACAGTGGCACTCAAGGACTGCACTTACAAAGCCACTACTAGCGGATTGAGAAACTGTGTATTGATGCTAATGACAGCAACGGCGGCACTTAACTCCAAAATATTAAGAGGCAAGGGTTTGCCATGTCAAAAGGACCCACAATGCAGGTCTTGCAATGATGCCTTTGAATCGTATTAATAAAAAATTGTTTGAAGAACTGGATTTATTTTGTATGCATGTCACAAGTGACGCAGGGGGAAGGTTTAGGCTGCAGACTGTGGACATGGTCAAAGAGGCTAGAGTGAGATGCTGAAGGAGCTTCTCCCTCAAGGGAAGAAAGGATTAAAGATTTGTGATTCAGTCAGTCACTGACGAGTAATAGCAGCTGTCCATGGAGACTGTAAAGGTTCTCAGAAATGACAGGACCAAAGGATATAACCTTGAAAAGTGTAGCTGACATTTCAGGGATGGTATTTTACCTTTATAGCTCACAATTTATCATCATCTTTAAGGTCTTTTCGAACAGTCATATCGTTCTATCGTAATTGTCTATTCTTCTTTTGCTTTAATTTTCGTTTATTCCCCTCCCAGTTCTCCTTCTATTGCTCTCTCTCTTCCTTTCCTCCCTGAATGTCGGTCTTTCATCTCCTCAGAGCAGGCCTGTTTAATAAAGACTTTGGCTGCAGACAGACATTGCAGCACAGTGTGAGCCTCTGCTCAGTCTGTCAAATATGAATGTTGTTTTTTTGGGAGGTTTTTTCCACATCCATCTGGAGTACCAGCAGAAGACGAGAGCAAAGAAGAACACACAGGAACCTCAACATTTTCCATTTACTTAAAGATGTGCGAAGTGACAGTGAGCTCAACTCCACTCCACCAGCAAATTATCAGTCCTGTTAGAATCAAACAGACGCTTCGGCTCATCTAATTTTAGTTTATAGCATCAGCAGTCGGCAACTCGATGATGTAGAGCAGATGGACAAGATGTGCTGTCTTCTTCTCAAGGGCCAGATTGATTTAAATTCAAGTCTTGCAGGGCAAGGAGCAAGACTGAACCAGAGTTTTCTACAAAAAGAGATCAGGTATATTTAAAAAGAGAGAAGAGAGTACACATCTGCACCGACCCGCTGTGGTTAGATAAAACCCCCCAGGGACCCGCCGAAGAATGATGCAGCAAAATGCAAAACACCCCAGGTCCTTTAAACAGCAGCTGCTGCTTTGCACTTGCATTGAACACCTCACAAATGATAAATGGATTTCTTGTACTTTTTGCTGATTCCACCTGCATTGTACTTTGAACACAAGCCGACTATCAGAGGCTTTCACACTCACGCAAGGCAGCACATATAGGGAGGAAAAGTCATTTTGAACAATCTTCCAGCTGCGCAGCCAAGCAATGAAGTGACTCAGGCGCTGCAGAAAGACTGGTTAATGCCCAACTAAACATGCAAACATCATATAAACCACATTACTGATCAGCAGCTTCAGCTTGTCAAGCACAGTGACTGATCTTGAGGCAGATGGGAGCACATTGCACACACACAATACACCTCACAGCAGATCAAACGAGTGGGAGTCTATTACTGTGCTCATATTTAGCTGGTGCTCAGACAGCTTTGAAAAATCACTTCGCTCCTCAATATCAACTCCTGTTAATATTCTCCTGGGGAAAATTAAAAAAAGATTAGCACACAATTTGTATCTGGACCAATCAAGATCGTAAATTAATCGAGGCTGCCAGACGAAATCAGGTGGAACTGCACAGAATCAAGATCCAGAAAAGTGTGGTATTTATATTTGTGGCAACTCTTTTAACCATAAATAATGTTGTTTTTTTTTTTTAAATATCATTATTATTTCACAATCAGTATTTTCAAAGCCCAATTCCAAAACATAAGAGTAAATCCATCAATTAAAATAAAAAGATTAGGATTAATCTCCTTTTTAATGACCTGCATATCAGTGTTACATATTGTCCAATCTATGCATAGCAAAAAGCTAAACTAATACTTAATACTGAGCTAAATTTGCTTTATGGACTTTTATAGAAACATCAGAAAAATATGAATGAAAACATGTAAGTATAAAAGGAAAATGCAGTGCCTTGATAAGGCATTTTTTGCTTCTGAATTTTCCATATTTCGTACACAAACAAATAATTAACAGAATAGTGGAAGGAAAACGCTGCATGCTTTTTAAAGTATTTTTAAAACACACTTTTGTTATTGTTTTTCATGTATTTCAATTCGTCTCCTTCATCCTGAAAATCCTAAATGAAGACCAGTGGAACGGCTAACCCTGGATTCAGAAGTCTTCTATATGGGAAACAGAATGCAGCTGTGCGTAATTGAATCTTTCTTAAAAAACAAAATATATAGATGGGTATAAGCGGCACATGGATGAGGAGCAACTTTCTATTTGGTTAGAGATTTCACCAAATATTAGTGAACATGTACAGCCAGTTTTTTGTTTGTTTAAACAACTCCTATTGTATTTGTGAGACCAGTTTTTCGCTTTGAAAAATTTCTAATGAATAATTAAAAGACAAATAACATTTTCCTTGCCACAATGATTGTGTAACTTATGACTGTAGTGTAATCGTATTTAAACCTACATTTTAATCTGCTTTTAGCCTCGGCCATATTGCCACAAGCAAACAAAGTCCTGTAGCTCATTTACTTTTAGATGCGACTTCCAGTAGAAGGGAAAAACTAGAGTGAGTAAAAATGCGACTGCAGCCTTCTGGCACCACTTTCACAGCCCCTTGTTTATTAATATTTGATGCAGTCAGTTGTGAAATCCAAAATAAGTAACATCAAATGTTTACAATAATATCGGTTACTTGAGCAAATAAACCTTGGAGCAATAGTATATTAATATATCACTTTAAGGAAAGGAAAAAACACACGCAGAAGCACACAAAACACAACATGTACTTCTATTTTCTGGGATGTTTACACCCCGCTGTGCTGTGGAGTTACACCAGCCCCATTACCCACCAACATGTCCCGCCTACCCATCCTCACATCCAGCGTTTCCCCGGCTCACTTTGCCTCTCAGGGGGATGGGGAGGAGAAGGTCTGGACCAAAATAGAACGCAAATACAGAAGCTGACATCCTCCAGTGGAGCAACAAAAGCCACGCTAATACCTTCTCTATGGATGCCATTTAAAGCGTTTTCTTTTTTTTAACTGCAGGTCTTAGCCATTCTGTTTGAATTCATGCTAAGATTATTCAGCAGAAAGGCTCATATCAAAAGGTTCGACTGGATGACCAACCGTCCCGGCTGAGCTGCCGAGGGACTGGAGCAGCTCTGTTTGACGAGATAACTTGACTGATTTGAAAGAGAAGCAGAGGTGCTGATCTGCCACACAAGTACAAAAGTAATCAACACTGTTGTATGCTGAGCACATTTCTTTTATGGCTATCTACCTATGTTAGAAATTCAGTCACGTTGGGTGAATGCCAAAACAGTAAATATCTTAAAGGGAAATGTTTAAGAAAAAAAACAAAACACACAATTCCTCCCTCCTCCTATCGATCTTGCAGCAACGAGAACAGAAATATGTTACATCACAGCAGCTACATGCAGGTTTTGCCCAGCAACATCAACTGCCAGCACAGAGAGGAAAAGCCAGCCAATTCATTCGTTCATTGATTCATTCATTCACTAAATCAGTCAAACAATCCACCCGGGCGGTTGTTTTATTCAATACCTGGTGGTGGTAACTGCCTTCCCTTCGATATGACGTCTAAACAAGGAGAGAGTCAAAGGAACAAAGTCAGGAAGGGCTTTGTGCAAAACAACGCAAGATAATGTGGGTAGCAGCAGTCTTTCACTGGAAGAGCTTTTCTTGATTGCGTACACAGATTACTGAGGAAGCAAGATTTCTAGAGGCCACTGCAGTAATCTTCTCATTTCGTATCTTTCAAAATTATTAAACATTTTTTTTATTGCTTTCCTCAATTAAAGTTTTCATTTACCAGAATGAGTGCAGATGTCAAATTCCCATTTACAGTGCTTATGAAAAGTGTTCACCCCTTTGGATGTTTCAGCATCTTATTGCTTTTGCTATTCCAATAATAACAAATAGTTTATTTTATACAAAAATTTCACCAAAAAAACTTTAATGTGAAAGCAAAAACGAATTTCTAAACAACGACAAATATGAAATAAGTGATAGTATAAATATTCCCCAGACCTAATTCAACAGATGTTCATCCAGCTGACGATTGTAAACTAACAATGAGTGAAATGGAGCTTATCTGAGTGTGGTGATTGTGTCTTAAGTGATCATAATTTTCTGGTTAATCAGTGTTCCTGGCTACCATTACAAAATGAAAGCAAAACAACATTCGACGCCAATCAGAGAAAAGGTTACTGAAAAGTCAGTGGATGGAAACAAAAAAAAATCTCTAAAGAACTGAGTGAATATTCCAAAGAGTTCAGTGAAAGACATCATCTAGAAATGGAGGAAATATGATATGGATAAATCTGCCTCGATCAGACTGTCTTCACAAACTAGTGAGGGAACCCACCAGGATACGTATGACTGCACTGATGTAGCTGCAAACTTCAGCAGCTGAGATAGGAGAGATTCTGCAGACCACCATTTTTCTTCACCAGTCAAAGTTTTTATGTGAGAGCGTCAATAAGAAAAGCACTGTTGAAGAAAACTCATATCAAGGCTTGAGAAGATTTAGCCAAAAAGCATGTGGGGGACTCCATGTTCAAGTGGAAGACGGTTCTTTGGTCTTTTTTGCAATCCGACAAGTCGCTATGTTTGGTGGACGTCAAACACTGCGGTATTTACATTCTACTGCCTCACTATTGGTTTTATGACAAAGAACAGAACAGCTGTAGCTCGCACTGCTAAAATGGTTTTACCAGCTCCTGAAACCGAAACGAGGTTTTTAGGTCTCATTTTCAAAAGAGGGCTATATACACATTTAATCTTGTGAGGGAAATAGCTTTATGCACTGGCTTATTTTTTTCCCATTAAAATAAATATCTTCATCAGTTTATGTGACTGAAACTTCAAAACAAATGTGATTAAGTGAAGTTATTTGGTGAAACAGCAGCGTTGGACCTCTGATGGCGATAAGAAATGCCAACTCTGCTTTAGGATTGTTACATCGAAGCTAATTCAAGAGGCTTTTCAGAACAAATAAGGCTGGCAAGCTCATTGCCTGTTTACCACTTCACTGAACGCAGTGGCACAAGCAGCTGCTGCTCTGGCGTCATGCACTGCATCCAGGCCGACCATCTGACCGAATCAAACCATCTGTTGGCAATCTATTACAAACATGCTCATTTAAAAGGATTGATTTGTCAGTTGAAACTCCAGTGAGCTGATGTTCAGTGAGCACTGTCTTTGTGGAAGAGCCAGCATTACCCTGAGGTTTCCTTCCAGTACAGTGAGCCCTGCCCATTTCTTTGCAGCCGATTGGGCTTTGCAGCATGCATGATTAGTAATGACCACGGGCTACTGGGTAGTGAGAAAACAAATGAGTGAGGCCGGCAGAAATTAAATTCATTTTTTTGTCCTGCAGTAACAGCTTGACACAGTCAGTTTTCTGTCGGCCATGTCACTCGCAACAAAGTTACGTAATCTTGTCAAGAGCCTTACAGAAGATGAAATCACTCAGATGTGTTGAATTGGTGAGGCTTTGGGTATCTCAAGATGACAGGAAAACAACTAATTTACAGCAATCACAGAGGGAAGGGTGAACAAAATACATGGGTCAGAACAAATAAACGGGAAGAGTGAAACAAGTTACAGGATTTTACCTTGGAGCGGGTTTTGAAGGTCCTAAATGCACCAGATTTAAAAATGACTCTGTTTCTTTTACACAGGATGAAGGCCACCATTCCAATCACCACCATCAGTAAGAAAAGAGGCGTGAGAACAGCCATGATCCACAGGTTGCTGGGTGGTGTCTTCACCACAGCTGCACATGGGGAAAAAAAATAACGTTAAATTAACAGCAGTTTTAATCTGGAACAAAAAGTAAACAACAGATATTAGTGAGCTCGAAGAAAATAATGTATTAAATGCTGCTCTTTTAGGTCCAACCAAGGCTCAATTTTAGGTTCACATTTTGTTCAGTGATTGTCTAACCAAACCTGATTAGTTTGACTGATGTTTTCATGCTTTGCCGACAACAACACTGTAAGCAAATCGATGAAACTGTGAAGAAAACGTGGATTCATTTTTTCATCTGACAAAGAAAGGCAATGAGAACTTGCAGTTTCGATGGCTGTATGATCATTACAAAGACTAAAAAGAGTTCAATCTTTTGATATGATGTTTTAATCCAGATTTCTTGAAATTCAGTGAAGAACATGTGAAAATGTGTGGCATTAAACCTTTTTAACAATCTAGCAGTAATTTTCTTCAATCTAACGAATAAGTGAGTATTTCCCACTTGAATTTCTTTTCAACTGCTTACTTTCGGAGCTCTTCTGTGACAGAGCTGTTTGCAGATGTGTTTTTTTTTGAAGGCATGAATATAATTGTCCTCCTCTCTACCCATCAGGAGGCAGAGAGAAAGTGTTTACCAAGAACACTGTGATCTCTTCTCAGCATCAATACTTTGGGAAGAGCTTACAAATCCAATATATTTTTTTTCGGTGAGTTAAATGTGATGAGGTTTCTGAAATGATACAAGTTACAATATAAGACAGTGGAAGTCAAAGGGAGAGAATACTCTGCTCTCTTGAGTTGCAACGACCTAAAAAGCCACCAAAAACATGCATGAATATTTTTAACATTGCTTATGTTTGCATATCAATCTGAAGTTCTTCCAACCTATCCAAAATCAATTTGTGCAACGTCGCCAAGCAATGTTGCTGAACAAGTCGCAATGTCATATGCATAGGAAGATAATGACAGATAGAGCTGGTAGCATTTTGTCTTTTTACAAAATGCCGTTGAAACTAGAAGCAGATATGCAATGGTGGGCCTGGTATGTAATGGAGACAGACATGGAAAGGAAGCAAAGCACTTGGAAACATCAGAAAATGCAGACATTAGTTATGCTTTTTACTGTTTCTAAATATTGTGTTTATACTATTTTTTACATTTGTACTACCAACACACCAGGGAATAGCCTGCTTGAATAAATTGTTCATATTATCACGGAAGCAGTGATTTTCAATAGTGTGTATAGGCTTTAAGAAAAAAACAAAGTGTGTGTCGTTCATAAACCAACCACCGCTCTGTTCTCACTGAATGACCTTTGAGTGTATGCTATGGCTATATTCCCACAGCAGGCCTTGATTGATCAATTTAGATTTTTTGCTGAAATCAGCTTTTTTTTTTTTTTACATGCTACTAATGAACTGAAATCGCAACCAGACTTGTGTGTGAACTGTTTACGTTCCCAAAGCGACCCGCATGTGCAGAAGCAGAACGTAAACATCACACAGCAGCCATGGAAGCAATAATGGATGCTTGCTTTGTCTCTCATATATTTAAATAGATATAAAAGACATGCAATCCAACAACGACTGTATAAACACGAGCTTACGTTCGGCCTGCACTTGCACAAAGTATCCCAGTGTCAGAGCCATGGTCTGGGAATCCAGGCTGCTGAGGGTCTTTGCAGCCGCAGATCCTGTGATGGGGGATCCATTCAGCTGAGCATAGTAGGTCATCTCTGCTGGGTTCTTTGGACCTGGAAGCCGTCGCATGCTCACCATCTGGGAGTGGGGAGACACAGTTGCGTCACAGTTTTAAAGAAATTCTTTTTGAAAAAAGAACTTTGAGCCTTATTGACCATCAAGAAAACATATAATCTGTAGGCAAGTTGCCCACAAAATCCCTTATCTTTTCAAACCAACAGACTGCCTCGTCTGTAGTTCAATTTCTTCTGCTTTGATCAAGTCGAACATCGGCTGGGAGATGAATGGATTTATTGAAGACTCTCAAGGATAAACGAGTCACATAAAATCTCAATTTCCTTTCATCATACATCAAACAGATTTTTTTTAAACATAACACAGCTTTAATCAAATCTCATAATTTGATTCTGTCATTAAAAAAAAAAAAAAACGTTATTAAATAGCTCGAGGTTTACTCCTCTGACTACACCCAGCACGTTCTGACAGTTCTGAGAAGCTCCTCCTCCTCCACTCAGCAGCCATAAAACTGCTCAGCTGTGAAGACCATGAAACCCTTGAGGGTTTGTAATGCATGCGGGTCACTAGGAATAAAACGTCATCGTAATTTGAACAGTCCGGAGCAGCAAGTGGAGAGGAGATGCAAAAGAAAATATTTCTCACCAAATATTTCTCTGCTCATTTTTCTTTCATGTTTAAACTGAATCATTCCAACATCTTTCTTCACCAATTAAATTACATTTTTGAGCTGTAGAGTTAATTAATCCAAAAGAAATTACGTACAAAACAGTATTCATTGAAAGTAGCCAGTGGTTAGATTTGACCATAAAAACATTTGCCTGTAGCCTCTGTTCTCTACAAATATATAACTGCCCTCTATTTTTTGACAGGTTTCCTTACATCTGTCCCATCTTCAGTCCCCCCGGAGCGCTGTCCAGGTTTCTAAATCTGGAGCTGTCTGTGGAAGTGAACGCATTCAAACCTTTTCATAAGAGACTGAGAAAAAGTTTAGTTCCGACGTGAAGGTTTTAGGAAAAAATATCACATTTACATAATGTCTGAAAAGCAGCTTTGAAATTATCTACTCTATTAGGAGAAAAAAGAGCAAACCACCCTTTTTAAATCAAACTGAACTGCTTGAATGCACTCAGTTCACATACCAGAAATTGCAAGGAGTTATAATACTATTTGCCAAGAAACTTGAGACAAATGTTATACCTGACAGAAGAGTATAAGTTAGGGAACATCTATAGGTGTCAAAAGTTGGGCTATAATACCATCCAAACTCCCACTATTACAACTAACTGTAAATGTAGGACTTCTCTCAAATTTGGATAGATACGCAGAGACGAAGATGTTATAAAGATCTGAACAAAAACACCAAACATGTTTACAACATCCTTACTCCAGTCTTTACTTGTTGGTGTTGCCATCTTGACATCGTACTTCTACAAAAAGAACGATCGATCTCTACTGACCTGCACGGTGTAGCCGCCCACAGACGTGGCCCGCCGGGACCTCATGGACCGGGAGCCCTGCCTGCCAGCAACGAGGAAAAGCTCAGCCAGCCGCTGCTCCATGAGACTGGCGAAGCTCTGGTAGTTGGCCTCCAGGGAGGAACTGTCCACATCCTGGATCACTGAGCAAGGAGACAAGAAATGACAGACAGATTTAGGGGGGAGGGGAGAGAGGCGTTCAGGTGGACAAAAAGGGAAAAAGAAAAAAAAAAGGGCGAGTAAAGGATTGGGAGCAGAAAATATAAAGAAGAAAAACAAAGTAGGATAAAATGAGCACAAAAAAAAAACAGTTTGAAGAAAAAAAAAGTCAGAGAAGTTAGAGATGTGTGATCGGTATGACAATAGAGATGATAGACGATCTTCCTCCTGAGAGCTGCTCTTACATCAGGCCATAAGTGAGATGGATCAGTGGACAGACATCACACACACACTCATTCTCACACAGCAGCATCATTCACAACCGTCCCTGATGTGATATGAAGTGATCTCTCCCCCTGCCCCAGTCAGGAAACAGTGAATTATACATCAATGGGCTTTTCCGCAGCTAAAGTGACTCAGAACTGAGAGAAGAAGAATGGATGGATGGAGGAGGATTGCTAAACATGCAAAGAAACCCACAGAGCTGTATGAAAAAGGCATTTTGGTAACTTATGGGTTATCTAATCAGTGCGACGCTTGGCTTTGCAGAATCTGAGAGCATGTTCAGGAGCAAATTACCTGTGATCACCCAGTAGCTCCTGGTTGCTGTGGATGTGTTGAGATTGTGGTACTCAAGAGCTGGAGACAGACAGAGAGACAGACACAGAGGCGTCTCATTTACTTTTGAACACCCAGGAAACTAACTTTCCTCCAATCAGCTGGTTTTTATATTTTGTTTTTAAGGTTCTGGGAAAATTTCACAATTTACAAGTTTCGTATAATTTATTGGAAATGGACACGCTGTTTAAATTTAATATTACACATTTTTACAGAGTTTCACAAATTCAAAATAAACTTAATATAGGTGTATCATTTATTAAAAAAGTATCAATGAGCATTTTTTTTTTTTATCTAGCAAAATAAAATATACACACTGAAATTATATGAAGCTTCTGTTCATACAACAACAGCCTTTGCCTTAATAGACATTGTATGTTTACTAAATAACATTGAACTGACATTAAATTTACACCAGAAGTTGGTAACAACCAAAGTAATACAGACATGCAAAACCATCAAAACCAATTAGTACATAGTACAGATGCTATGAAGTGAAATGTTAAAGGGAATTAACAGTGAATACATAAACAACTGTATGCAAAAAGACTTAGAAAGCCAAAGAACTATCTGAAATCTGTCAGTGTTTAGAAAGGATTTCTAACATAGACATTTTATGCACTACATATAAAGATTTCTGATTACCAAAGTTTCACACTGTTGTAATTAGTAAAAACACAGAGACTGGATAAAGAATAGGGTATTAGTGAAGTTATTTGTGAAAATGTGGATAATACTGGCAAAACAGTCAGTCAGTCCATCTGCCCTTTCAAAACAGTAAATAAAAGAGCTGGCATGTATAAACACTTGCAGTTCTTCAATATCCAAAGCTGTCACTAAAATAAATGGCCAGCTCAGACAAGAACTGGTGCAATTTATCTCGCTTTATTGCCACCAAATAACTCTGCAGATAAGAATCAGTGTACAAGTACTCAGACACTGGGGGAACATCCTTCATTCTCAAATGAAAGGGAGGAATGTTTGCCTGTGAGAGTTTTCATTATGTTCAATAAAATATCTCAGAACTACTAAAAAAAAAAAAAAAAAGGGAATTTGGTCCCTGTATTGTGAGGAGTATTCACAATATAGGCCCCCGGCCTTATTAGGAGTCCAGCACATGATTATTCGTTTCAGGTATTATAACCTGAGACAGTCAATTGAAAGCATAAGCAATTTTATACAGCTTAATACAAGAAAAACAACTATGCAAAAAAAAAAGCAATCAACTCCCGTAGAATACATTATTTCTCACTATTTCCCATGTAAATTGGATTTTAAAAGCTGCAGTAAAAATATGCTGTAATTACCATACGGGCAAAAGGCCTTTGAAGTCACGCAAAGAAAATGCAACATTGGTAAATTTGTGTGAAGCAGCACTGTAATAAACACCAACATGCTCCACATTTTATTCTGTCAACCTCTTTTAAGATGTACCTGCTCCTCCAAACACCACAACAGCCTCTGTCTCTCGATTTCAATCTCATCTGGCATCGTCTTTCGTCCCATTTCCACCTCACACAACCTGCTGCCAGCTTACCATAAGACCAAGTCAAAGCTACAGCAAGCAAACTGTATCTTTAACCAGAGTTTATTTCTGCTCTAAACTATTGTCCAGAGACAAGTAAGAAAAATGAGAGCACATTTACATTCACCGCTCTCTCCTCTTAACTTACACGAGCTCATAAAAACACTGGAGACAAACAGCATTGGAGTGTGAAGGTTTGGAGAGAATCTGTGCAATGCCCTGATGAATCCGCCACATTTAATTTTATCAACGTGGTTGTTGGAAATTTAATTGCAATGTGCAAAAAGGAAGAGGATGAAAAATGTAGAGAAGTAGAAAATGTTTGGCTCAGGTTTAACAAAGAGCATCATGAAGACCACAGAGCAAAGCAACAGGAGAATGCTGGAATAACTTTACACTTTAAGTTATTAAAAAATGTCAAAAGCTTTGGATGCTCCCAAAATAGAAGAAGAAAAAAAGAATCCAACTTTATTTAAATGTGTTGTGAACTGGAACACCAGAAGAAACAAAACGTTATAATGTAATTTGTCTTTCCATCAACCTGTCTTGTTTAGGAAAGTACCGTACTCTTGTGAAAGAGGGAGAAACACAGATGTAGACTTCCTACAACAAGTGGACATGCCAGTCTATCTGAAAGCTAATTAACTTTATGCAATGCAGCTCCCTTTGGAAAATTAACCAATGACGCAGGCCTGCCAGGACAGAACAAGGAAAACAACCTGCAGTGTTTTGTCTTCTTTGCAGTGCAAACGTTAAAATTTTATTAAAATGTACAGGCAAATGAGAAACTGCACTTAAATGGCTTCCAGAGTTCATCCGGGGACAATGAATGAAGCGTTGTGGTGTAAAGAAATGCTCTCAGCATGCCAACAGACTCATCCTTCACATAAATGATCACATATTTATGCTTTACAAGTAAATACCATCCAAAGCACACCTGGGATATCAGCTGCTGTCACTGCTGTGATCGTTCACTGCCATTTTATTTGGTCAGTCATACATTGCTTGTTTTTTTGTTTCGCTACTCGAAACATTCAGCGGTTTTTTGGAGAACAGGAAGCCTTTCTGTGGTGATGCTAAGTGAATTTGGATGTGACGAAGTAAAGTGTGATGTTTGAGCCCTTTGGGTGTTGAGAGCACACACCAACAGATACGAATCTAATCTCACTCTGCTAAAATTAGCTCATCTGGGGAACACGGACAACAGATTGCCCAAGGCAGGCTTGGGATGAGAGGAGCTCTGCAGCTGTTTGCCCTTTTAAAAAAAATCTCACAGATGGCATCAGAAGGAGGGGTGGAACATAAACAAAGATCATTTGGCCCAATTATGGCGTGTGGGATCATTTACTTTGGGCAGCTGGAATCAAATAAAACACACACAACATTTATGAAAAGGGTAGGACTAACTTAACTCGATTTTTTTTAAAAAACAAAAGAAGCACGCATCGATTTTGCAAAAAAAGTTACAAAATGACTAAATTACTCCTCTTACCCTCCATTCGTTCTTTGAAAACTAAAATTAGGATCTTGTCCTGATAATAAGCATATCATAACCCTCAGTGCTTTCCAAACCTCAAAGAAGCACCTATCTTTTCCTTTTCCCCTTAGAGGAGTAAATCTATAATGAGTTGAAGATCACACACTCATTTGACACATCAAACAGCGTTTTAGCTTTGATGCTACAGTCTCTCTTGGTCCCATGCGTTTGTCTGCTTGTGGTGCCGACTGCTGCAGAACTGATCAGGCACTGAGGAAAAAATGAGTTGCTGCTCTTCAACTTGAAAACCACAAGATCTTCATAACTGACTGAAATCATGGATTAGTAAGGAATAGTGCTTAGGTTTTATTTAAAGCCACTGACTGCCAATACATTTGAGTCAAATTTTTTTTTTATACAATGACAAATAAAGACGCTTGGAGAACATTTTAGATGCCTTCTATACTTACTCAATTTCAAGTAATCTTCTTGCTCGGGGAGCAGGTTAAACATGTGATAAATCATTATTTTTGCATTGCCTTTCAGTTGAGTATTCGGTCCTGAGCAGTCAGTCGTCTTGAGGGGACCAAACAAATATTATAACCAAACGGATTTACTGATTCAGCTTTCTACTGAACATTCTTCTTATTTCAATAACGATGTCCTGGTCTCCTAGCGGTCCTCCTTCTTCTCATAATCCTTTCAAAACTCACATACGACTTCAGTGGTGAAAACTCCTTTATAGATTCCAAGCTGTGCTCACTACATTCTTTATTCTTACTTCTGCTGAAATTAAGAAAAAAAAAAAACACCATGAAGTATAAAAGTAGGCTCAGTGTTTAAACTTTTTCGTACTCTCCAGCCTGACGGTAAAATTGAGTCAGGTCAAGGAAATCTACATGATAGATTTTCTTGGTCAGTAAGTGCAATTTATTTATGCTTTTCCCTTCACACATATTGTAAAAAAAAAAAAAACCTGACATCTGGCAAGTACTTCAGCATTTATTCTCTTTTCAGTAATGCAAATATAAAGAGAGGACATACTGATATTTTTTATTATGCAAATATGCACTGGCAATCAAAATAACCTTGAATGTTATTTCTTGAATGAAAAGTTCATATTTACCATAATATGCCACAATAACAAAAATGCCAAGTCAATATGATGTGAAATCTAAATCATTTTTCTGTGATGTTCTGAAACCTTTCTGGAATGATTTTGTAGCTGTACAAATTTGTTTTCACTTTTGCATGTAATGCATGTAATGACATGAAGAATAAAGTGGATTGGACAACATTGGCTATGTTTACATCCAGATATAACTGTAATAAAAAAATGCTTATATAAAAATATAGTTACTCAAGAAATCAGTTAAACAAAACCAGTCGGTCAACATGAAGTCGGATCTAAAGATCTAAAGAAACTCAAGAACTGACAAAAGAACATAATCTGTTCTTTCAGTCTGGAAAAGACATGAATGACTAGATTTAATTCAAATTCAATTTGATTCAGAAAAACTTTAATTAAATTGATGAATGGATGCAATAGATGGAACCTTGGATAAATCATTTTTAGCAACAATGGCTTCAGCAGCCAAGCAGATATATTAATATTTTTAAATGAAATTTGGTTGTGAGCTTGGCCTGCAGACGCTGTGGTTGCTCAAAGACATGTAAAATTAGAAAACAAGGATACTCTCTTGTTATCAAACATTTATTATCTGAGGGTTATAAAAGTACTTTGATTTGAGTTTATGATTAAAAAATTTAGGAGCAATTATTTCCATTGAGAAAAGATCCATCCTTAATTTAATTTATTACATTTAGTCCAAAACCTTTAGAATTAATACTGAGATTTTTGTCTAGACTTAAGAAACTCTTCAAAGAAACTGTGGATATTTAAACAAGGCATGAATGACCCTCAAATACAGTAAGAGAGGGGGAAACTTTAATTTCATAATAGAGTAAAGTTTCTTTTTTTTTTTTTTACCATTTTCAAGGTTTTAATCTCTTCCTGGAATGGGAGCATATAAAATTAGTGTAGTCTGGGGTAAATCTCAGTGAAAGAATCTATTGACCAGGAAATCAAGCAACACTAACTGTGTTTATTGCTGCTATAAAATGTTAAATGCAATTTAAAATGTAAACTTGTTTTTTGGGTTTTTTTTTTAAATAATAAAACTCTGTTTTGGAGCAAATACTTTTTCCGTACAGTCCCCTTTGCTCATAAACAATTTATGGCAGCTCAAGGCAGAAAACAATCATAGGTCAGAGCTGCACAAAAACTAACAATCAAGATTCGTCAACAAAATCCGGTGCTTCTCTGACTTCCAATGATTCATTTTCAGTTGTTTCCTTTGCAATCAAGGAAACAAAATCAATGCAGTGAAACAAATATACATCCAAATTGATATCCCACTAAGAGAAAACGAAGCTGCACTTACGCTCAGCTATCACCAGTGGAGGATAGAACAAGAAGTATCCCACTAGCTCTGCAGTCAGCTGGTTGAGGAGCCCACTGGATATTGTCCCATTAAGAACTGCATCCTGGTTTTTCACCACATACACCAGCGTAACCGAGGGTGAGCCAGACTCCTGAGACACACTCTGGATCTGCGGACAGACACACCAACTTGGATTAAATATGCTGCTCTCTGCTGCATATAAGAGCATTCAGAAAGATTTCAGATTTTTTTTTTTTTCCAGCAAAGACAAATACAAAGGCAACATTTATAATTTAAGGCTTCACACGAAAATATCTGGAGCTATCATGCCAAATGTCGAAGACGGGAATAAAGAATGCACACCAGCCCTTCAGTGAACAAGGTTTTATTCTCTCCATAATAAGACCTGTGTGGTTTCTCCAACATTCATGTCGCAGAATCACAACGGCGAAGTGGACGACGATACAAGATACAGAGAATTCCCATCACATTTTTCTGCAAGCGTTAATATTTCAGGGGATAAATAATGAATGGAGCCTATATCTCCATTTGCTTGTTGAGACCTACTTTATGATTTTGACGGTGTTTGCATGTGCGGTGTATATTCTGCAAACAGATGAAGACTTTGGCAGAGAAATATGTATGATTTATGTATGAAGACTAGATTTATTACAGTTTGCCGTTTCCAAAAATATAAACATTACTCAGAAGCTACCCCCTTCAGTCAAGTGCAGAGTGTTACTATAACTGTCTTATTTTTGGTAGCTTTTGCTTCAAGAAGCCATCTGGCCACAGTAAAAAGCTTGTGGCCAGCACTGTCGAAGCAAAAACAAGAATAAGTATGCGAGCGACTTGGAAATCCACCTGGAGCTGCATTATAAATGTTAGTCTGATTAGCATGCTGCATGCAGACAGGACGCATTTGGCTGTCTGCCTTATAAATAGTCTCGGCGCACTCGTCCCGTACCTCCACTGTGAGTCTGTTGTAGGTCTCCAACACTTTATCCTGAGCCTCTTCAAAGGCATTCTCAAGCCGCTGCTCCAGCATCTGGACAAAACTGCACGAGTAGATGTTGTCTGCAGGTCCAACAAACCTTAACACTGCAAACCAGAGCAAAGCAGGGATTATTTACATTCCATCTGAGTAATAAGAGAATAACAAACTGCTTCATATGGATCTCATCCTGGTTTTCTTCTAAAACGGTGTTCCATGTATGAAGGAAGCGTGTCTTAATCTTGACGCCATATCTCTGTGTTTGTGACTGACTTTTAAATAGAGCTGCTCAGATTTGCAGTCGTCAACGCTACATCAATGTGGGCATAATCCGAATATCTAAGAACTCTTTGTATGAAGAACTAGGTAGGTTTTAATGTATTTTAAGGGACATTCAAGAACAATAAAAACGCAAATAATGTATTTGTCCAGTTAGTCAGTTTCAGAAGTTGACAAAATATTTAAGCTCACAAAGGGCTGCTGGGAAATAACATATCACAATTATTTATTTTTCTATTATTGTGAAGTAGTTCTTGAGCTGAGTCTTGAGTCTTTATTTGTAACAACGGTGACAAAGTCTTATCCAAACCAGTGACACATTTTATTGCAGGAACTGTGATGTATACTACAATAAAACCTCCCAGCATATTAGCATGCTGTTGCATATGAAGCAGGGAATTGAAGCACAAGCAAAAATCAATCTCTCAGTTGTTCAGCTCATTAACCGTAGATACGTTTGCCAATTTACCCGCCGCAGTACAATTTGCATAAGATTACCAACTGGGTCAGCAGGGTTTGTGCCTGCAGAGCGTTTTAGACTGAGACCAGTGAAGGATGTTGGGACTTTGAAGGAAGACTGCACTCATCAGCAACACACTGTTTAAATTTAGGTCAGAACACGTCTCCACGTTCAGCACTGCAGCCCCGCTTAGACTTAATTCTCAAAACAAAGGATAATAAAGATTGAATGGAGCAAGAAAATAGTCCATAATCTGCTGATGGACTCAATATTGTTTACCCGGAGCTGCACCTCCCCGCTTCTGATGGAGAGCCGCTCGTTTTCTCTGGTTTCGGTTTAGATGGAGGCGATAATCCTCTTCGTTTCCCTTGCTACTCAGGTTTATCGGTCACACACACATCCCTCCAGAGAACCGCTTTCATTAATACTAACAACAGAGCCAAACATACAGATTCCAAATACAGCATGATGGATTGGGTATCTTATCCACAGTGCTTTTATTTTTAGGTCTAACCTCAGCTAGTGTTTGTTTTTTTTTTTGTTGCTGAAGATGCATATACCTTCTGTCTAATGTTATTTTTTCTCCTGCTGTTTGCTTCCACCATTTTAACTTTGGATTCATGCTTTCTTTCAAATGAAGTTCATTGTTTACATCATGCTACTGCCTCTAGCTCACTGCTTGCATTTGGGTAGACCGTAATCAATTTTTCTGCACAGCTATTTGGCACTTTCAACTCCAAACGATTTTAAAAAAGACTTGATACTTCAAAGTTAGAATAAAGTACACATTTGATCACAACCATAAACATCAGCATATTATATTGGGATTTTATATTATAGATCAACACAAAGTTGTTCATAACAGTGAGGCAGAAGGTAACCAGTCCACTTCTGTGTAATTTATTCTGTGTAAAAATGCAGAAAATCTGAAAACCAGAGTTTTCAGCTTATATATATATATATATATATATATATATATATATATATATATATATGCACCAATCAATGCTGATTGCCACAACACATAGTCCATAGATTACAATCTACACAGACAAAAATAAATGGAAATGCAACAACAAATTTAGCTCAGATTAAAAGTAAAATTATTCTTTCTTAATTAATTTGATCAAATCTGAAGCAACATTGATTTAAAATGGTGGATTCATGTTGAGAAATACCGTACTATCATCCGATATACAGTCTCTTAACTGTACTGATTTTCTGACCTTGATCACACCAAACTGTGTGTGTGCATGGGTGTGCGTGCTGAGTTGTGTTTTGAGGCTTAAGAGCTGACTAAGTGATTGGACCAATTTGTTCTGCAATCATGGGGGTCTGTATAGGACTTAAGGTATCAAAGAGGAGTAAAGGAGAGCTAATCAAAATCTTTCTAATTTTGTCTCGGTTCTGTTCTTCCTGGAATCAATTTAATCCTCCACTCCTGCAGCTTTTTGTCTTTTTACTATCAAGTTTCTGGAAAGAGAAGCTGGTCTTGCTGGATTGTAGGGTCACGCATTTCAACGTTCACCTTAGGTATTCTCACCTGTTTTGAGCTGTAGGTGAATGTGGGGAGCGCTGATCCAGGTCGCCACGGGAACCAGTACAGCCTTGACCAGCGGGGTGTGCTGCCTAATGTCAGACAGCAGTTTGTCAAAGCCGTAAACATTGAGAGCTTCGACAACCATGGAGGAAACGTATACGGTTTTCCCGCTGGTCACGTAGTAACCCAGAGTCAGGTTGTTTGGGCTGCAGTCGTCTCGCTCCACCTGTGACGGAGACATATTTTCAATAATTCCAGCAAGACTATATCTACATCAGGATTATAATTCGCAGCGTAAACTGACGATTTTAGAAAAAGCTGTCTTTTAATGCATTATGTCACCTATTCACTTGCTAGCAAATTATTGCTTTTACACATGCAACAGTGCCACATTTTTCCCTAAAAATTCCTAGAAAATGAATGGAGCTGAAGCATTTCAATGCTAAGCTACACATTTGGGCAACGTGACATTTCTAAATGAACGATTATATTAGTTGCAATAAGTGTGCATTTTTCCTCTCTCTGTCTCAGCTGTCATTGAAGCATCCACCCCTGAGTTGTAGCATCTTGAACTCAGGTCTGTGCTTCTGCTGTAATAAGACTCCATTCATCTGTGGTACTATGTTATTGACCTGCAAAGTGCAAACTCCTGACACCTGAAATAAAACATCCGACAAAGGTTGCAACCAACAGCTGTCTGTTGTAATATTAATATTGCACCACGTGGAACTACAATAACGATTTTCAATGTATTGAGCAGCACTAGCGTAAACTTAACCACTTCTCAAACTAGGACTGCCATTCAATGATGGCACTGCTGTGTTATTCCCCATAAATGAAGCAAATCAAATTTTAAACCAGAAGCCTCCTCTTTCCTACCATCACAAATGGAACCAAAAGTTATTTCATTGGTTTTATTATTTTTGGCACATTTTTTATTCGCCAGAATGCACATGATGGGCAAAACCAGCTAATTTAGCACTAATCGACAATGCATTTATGCAACCATCTACATGAAACACAGAGTCATCTATGTTGTTTATTAAACTGGTGTTGATTTTTCACATGTTCTACATTGCAATAAATACTTTGTAAATTATTACAAGGAAAGATTCATAAAGAATGTATCTGAAAAAATGTTGAAACAACTGTTTTCTAAGTGTTATAAATGCATCTTGTTTTTAATTCAGTGAATAATTAGTTCACTTCCATTTATTTATAACGATAAATAAATGGAAAATCAGACTATTTCCACGTGACCTGTGAGCCAAGCTGAAGAGAAAACAGTGAGATTATGAAAAATTGTTATTTTATTTTAAGGCTGTTTGCACATCTTTACCAGACGTTTACATAAATGTGGGTGCCTGTGTATGGTTTACAGAAAAACATGCTGATGCTTGTTTTGTCTTGGGGACATTGCGCTGTTATTTTATTCAAGGCATATGAGCAGTAAAACAAAAACAAAGACAGCTTTAGTGCTAAAGACAGCTCTATAGGCTCATAGAGCTGTCTTGTGAAACAAGACACTGTATTTGATTTAGATTTGAAGGCACAAACGACAGCGTATGAATATTTATAATTCTTGGTTTCATTTCAGTTTAGCTCTGCCTTGAGACCAAATTTCAGTTCGATTCTTCAACAGTTAGACTTTTGGCCATATTCTGGAAACACACACACACACACACACGCACACACACCCGCACACACACACACACACACACACACACAGAGACGACAACTGTGGTGAGTCAAAGGTTGTATTTCTGGAACTTAACACCACCCACCTTCATGTACCCTCAACCTTCAACCACAGTGAGTAGCTGAGGTTGTTGTTGTTATGGATTTTTTCCTCTCTATCTCTCTCTCCCCACAACCATCTTTTCCTCTCCTCCTTCTCTGCCTGAGTGTGTGCTGGCTGCTGCTGGCTGATCTTTTTATCTAAAACAGACATCCTCTCTGAATGAAACTGTATCCCAGCACCTCTCCTTATGCAGAGTCCAAGTGAAAGCTTCAGCCTCATTTTTTTTTCCAAGCAACTCTTTAAATATTTTTCAATTATGCCCAGTCACTCAGTCTTATATTCATAAAGCCACCTTTGGGTTTTTCATTTCATCAGAAAACACAGAAAAGAACAGTTGGATCTTGCATTTGAAGTCTAAACTAAAATGTAATGAGCATAAAATTAAATATTGACTGTTTCTTTCATGTGTTTTATTTTTGTCTGTGGCAATTTTTGTGTTAATCTCCTTGTGTTTTTTCTAAACCGGCAGCTCTGAGGGAACACAGTGAAGAAAAAACTGTGTTGTGATTCACCAAAAACTGAATCAGTCAACCTTGATGTCTGACTCTATTTAACATTTTTTATTGTACCAATGCTGCTGAGCTCTTGAGGCTTTCGACCTTTTTAGATTTCATCAAAAATATGTTGATTTTTTTCATTTCTATTTCTACAGTTTATGTTTTTTAAATGTTTTTTCCCAGTTTTTTTTTTTAGAGTTAGTATGTTTATGTATAAACTACATGAGTCCTTATCTTTGTTCCTTACCCTCCACAATATTTTTTCTTATTTGTCTATTTTATCCCTTTTTTAAATCTTGTTTACACTTTAGCATTCATCAAGCTGTCCATATCTATCAACCACAAAACTTAGAGAGCGTTTATAAAGTCTGCCTTTCATGTGAAATGATAACCTCAAAACTTAAACTTGGTTTTGATAATGGCAATGCATATATAATATACATGGTGTCACTGATACTTTAAATTATTGGCATTAGTGACATTAAAAACAGCTTTTCATGCTTATGTAGCATGAAATAGGAAAAAAATATTTAAAAGATCAGCAAAAATGACTTAATGTTTCTCTTCTTTATATCCATTCTAAGTTATGTAATAAAACACTTGCTAATTAAATAGAGACCACCAGTGCTAAAACTACAAATACTAGACAACAATACTAAAATGTTAATACATTTTGAATTTCTAAACTCCATCTTAAAGCTGACTGCATTTCTGCAGAGGACTGCTGGATTTAACAAAGGGAGCCAGAACTGACCTCCTTTGCTCCCTGCCAACAGCTGTCAGCTGTAAAACTGCCCAGTTTGGTAAGTAATTATGGTTAACAACATTGTTCAATGATGCAACACATTAAGCATCGCTGCATGCTAATTTCATGCTGTTTAACAAACCCGAATCACGTAGGGGGCAGATTTTGCTCATCAACAGTGGAACAGTACCCGGGCGTTTTAAGATCTGAACTGTTTCTATTTCCTGGTTTGTGTTTTTCGCCCTGGACAGATTAATTTTGACTATCAAACCGCAGTCTAGGTTTTCAGATGGAGAAGATGAGAGCTGAGGAATGTGTCTGTGTGTAGCAGGGGGTAGATGAAAGTGCCGTGGAGCTTAGAGATACTGAATCACTCCCCGCGAAGGCTCACAAACAACTGGATAAAAATAGCAAAAGCAGGCGGATGAAGACAGAAGACGGACAGAAAGTGAGATGAAGAGAGGCAGGTGGACAGACAGAGGCGGACAGCCACAATGAGCCGACTAGTACAACAGGCGAGACAGACATGTTGGCAGAAAATCGATCTAGTTGGACCAAGGGTGTAATCTCATCAGAAAGATGAAGGGGGAGAGCAATATGAGAGATGTAAATATTGAAATATACATGAAAGGAAAAAGCTGATAGTGATGGTTTGAGAGGGAGGGAAGAGAAGACGGAGATGGAGCCGTGTGGTTGACACAGGATGAAAACAAGCATTATGTAAGAGTGGGAGTGGGACGTGAGAATGATCTCCCTAAATGAACTCGATATCGCCTGATAAATCATACCACATATTCATTTGTCACCTCTCTCTATATTTATCTCCTGCACCATTCATGAGTCTTTGTCAGGTAAAAAAGAAAATCAACACCAACAACTTAAATATAGAAGACACGAGTACTCAGTACAGACAGACCAGCGAAATGGTTTAAAATGAAACACTTTTTTTCTTTTATCTCAGTGGGATTAAACGGAAGCACTTTCTCTGACTAAGCACAGCAGCAGAGAAATGTTACCGGAGACAATAAAGAAGAAAACCTCATACACGTAAAATTTTAAGTTATAACTGAAAGGCAAAACTAACCCATCTTTACGCACCTTGAACCATCAAATGCTGTCCTATACTAGCAGCTGTTCTTCTTTGGATTTTCAATGTATATAAAAAAAAAAAAAAAAAAGAAAAAAAGACTTTTACAGGAGTTCTGGATGCTACAGTAAAAAGCTGTAGAGGCCATTTCACTGTGGCACTCGGACTACGCATTGCACTCAGAGCTTCACAAGCTGATAGTGGACAGCTGAAAAATATATAAAAAGATGAAAAAAAATGTTTCTTTTATGACATAACTGGCTCATTCTCCAGTCACTGAGAATGACTGGAGAATTTTCACTGACTGGAGAAGGCTTATGGATGAGGTAAGATCAACACAAAGGTTATTTCTCACCAAGTTTTATGCCTTCCAGTAATTTATTCTCAGAAGAATAATTAGCTGATGAGAGATTTACATCTGCAGTTTCTGGGCTAGCCAATCATATTCAGTGGCCACTTGTGAAAGCTTCATATTGATACATGATTTGGTTCAATATGGGATTTTTGTTTTTTGTCCGATTTGATGATGGAGGTATAACCCACCTTATTGAAACATTTAAATTTTTGACCAATAAAAGAAACAATGAAATATAAAACAATCTTCAGCTGATCACATTGAAAACTGCTTCACACTTTGGCTTTCCTAAACTATTTATATAAAATACATATTACTGAAAAATTATTTTTCTGTTCCCTCCACTGATTCCTGTCATTTAGATAATAATGTTCCTGCAACACTGTATGTGCTCTCTAGTTAACAACCTGTATTTCAAAGCCATTTGCAAAGTTTGTTAGCTTCTGCTATGTTTTTATTTGACATTTCGCTCAGTTATACTAAGATTCAGAACACACAAAAGAGGTTTCCGTCCTCTAGCAAATATTCTCTGTTTTTTGTGGGTGGGGGGGGGTTTATACAAAAAACTGCATGTTATGTTTTCTGCACAATATTCTTGCAGTTTTTGACAGCACTTTTGATTGACACTATAAAGTCTGTATGTAAGACCTTTGTTCTTAAACCCACTGGCCAGGCCAAGTCAGTGGGTTTGTCACAGGATCATGACCTTTTGATGATCAGTGAAAAGCCGCTTGGTGCACATGAAGCTGCTGGAAACACTGACCTGTGCAGAGGCTTTGGAGTCATTCAGGGCTCTCTGGAGAGCATGGCTCAGTCCTTTTGAAAGGTTCTGCTTTAGGATCAGGTCCAGGCGATTCTTGCGCAGCTCCATAGACAACACTGTGAAGATTTAAAGAAAAAAGATTTAAGTAAAGAAGCTCAGTACACAATAAAGCTGGTTTGGATTTGCCTGATTTTAACAACAGCATATCACCAACTGGATTATGATCACCACAACTGTTTTTCAACATGGAACAAGCTGATTTTCCACACACAGTCCAGCCGAGTATTCCTCTCCAAATAATCCCTGACCATAAATAATTCACAATGGACCTCAAGGAGCTTAGTTTATAACTTCAGATTACAGTCTTTTTGCTTCTGAATGACTTAACATACATGCAAATATGTTCCTCTACCAGTTGTTAGGTACTGAAAAGAAAATGAGCGAAAAATAAGCTGATGCCCAAAAACAAGCTTTGAAAAATCTTTAGAAAGCTTTAACAGTTTTTTTTACCCGAATCACTTTTAAACGTTTAAAAAATATACTGCTTGTATTCAAAATGTGAAGAACATCACTCATAATTCAAGATTGTACTGCAGTGTAATTTAAGAATATGTTAACTACAGTATTTTCCGCACTATAAGGCGCACCGCATTATAAGGCGCTACCTTATACATCCATTAGACAGTGCTGCGCTAAAGGGAACGTCAGCAAAACAGTCAGATAGGTCAGTCAAACTTTATTATGAATAAACAACTGTTTTATTATTTTCTCCGAGGTAAAGTATTAATATTTTTGTGACACAGTTTATCTTTTAACAACAGCAAGGTATAACATGTAGTGCAACATTTATATCACATAGTGGAGTGGAACGTTTCCTCCATTCAGTAAACGCGTAAAAAACATTCTGATGCTGTTCAGGTAAATTAAACGTTAGTGCAATCACAATATAGTAACACACGTAATAGTGCAAATCAATAACAATAATAATAATAACTCAAATAATAACTCTAAAGCAATAGCATAAAAGGCTATCTCAATGTTGTTCACGTTAATGCCCATATTCACAATATGACCAACCTTGTTCAACTGTAAACACACAAAACAACATGTAAAGCTCACGTTATCAGTTCATTCCTCATCTACGAATCCCTCGAATTCTTCTTCTTCTTCGGTGTCGGAATTTAACAGCTGGGCTAATGCGGCATCCAACACGCCCGGCTCCGTCTCATCAAAGTCGTCATTAACCGAGTCAGTGTCTCTGTTGTTGTCTGTCAGTTCAGTGACAATTCCTGCCTTCTTGAAAGCTCGGACCACAGTTGAGTCTGATATGTCAGCCCAGGCATTTACGATCCACTGGCAGATAGTGGCGTATGTCGTCCGGCGCTGTAGTGATTGTACTGACACTTCTACTTGCTGCTCTCTGCTCTACAACCCACTGTTCAAGTTTGTCCTCTAACTGTGGCCATCTCGCTTTGTTCCCGCGGAAACTCTGTTTCGTCTTCTTTACTTGGCGCAGCTCATCCTCTTGCCTCCTCCACTTCCGCACCATTGATTCGTTAATGTTGAACTCTCTCGCTGCTGCTCTATTCCCGTGTTCTACTGCGTGACTGATCGCCTTGAGTTTAAACTCTGCGTTGTAAGCGTGTCTCTTAATAGGAGCCATTTCAGGGTCTTTACAAAAACACACAAATGGAAATGAAACGCCGTTTTATATACCTATCCCAGTATGCACCGCGCTCTACTTCTTCTACGGGGAAAATGGAGTTGTCTTACCGTAGTTGCCAGACCTGTTGCGGCTCAATATTGATCCATATATAATGCGCACCGGATTATAAGGCGCATGATCAGTTTTTGAAAAAATTTAAGGCTCTTATGTGCGCCTTATAGTGCGGAAAATACGGTATTTCAAAAGGGAGATGATATTCATTAGGGATTATTTTAAAAAATTTATTTAAACATATATTGAGCTCTAAAGTTTCTAATAGGGATATCAAAGTCTCCTACCTGTTTTGACCCAGAATTTCTCCGTCACATTGCATGGTAGAGGCATTTCCTCAGCGCTGGTGGTGGAGGGACTGTGTGTGGTTGTTGTCAGAAGTGGTATAGTTTGAACTGGAATGAGCATGGTGGTAGTGGGTTCTTCTGTTGTGGTGGTGGTAGTTGTAGTTGTTGAAGTGGTGATGGTGGTAGTGGTAGTGGGAGCAGCAGTAGTAGTTGAGGCAGTGGTGGTTGTAGTGGGTGCTGGAGTGGTGGTGGTGGTGGTGGTGGTGGTGGTGGTTGTAGTAGGTGGAGGAACAGTTACTGTGGTGGTAGTAATGGGGGCTGGCATGGTCGTAGAGGTCGTTGTTGGAAGAGTTGCCGTTGTTGCGACGAAGAGCCTTGTTTCCTCTGGGGGTGCAGCAGCTGTGATGTTCGATAGAGAAGCCTCTGTGCTTCCAGGAGTCGCTGCCTCCAGTGTTGCCATCTCTGTGCTATTAACAGTAATGCTGGTCATTGAGGGTGTTGTTGTGGTTACTGTTGTCAGCTGAAGGCTGCCATCGGTCACAGTGTCTTGGCTGGTGTTATTTTGGGCTGTGGTGGGTTCTGGTGGTGTTTTTGTTCTCTTCGTGGTAGAAAACGACACAGTTGAAGTGGTGGTTGTTGACGGGGTTGCCTTTATAGTCGTGGCTGCTGTGGTTGTGTTCTGTATGGGGATCCTGGGACGCACAGGCATGGTGGTATTCCACTGGTGGGTGGAGAAAGGGCTTGTTACATTGGGAGGAAGTGTGATATCGTGGTCACCCACTGTGGACAGGAGAGATTCAGGTACAGTGGGAAGATCCCACGCTGGTAGGCCGCTCACTAATTCATCTGAAGGGGAAAAAGAACATGGATGAGTCAAAAAAATAATAATAAATTCAGTGTTTTGCTTCAGATATGTTCAGAAAACCCTGCTCAGAAAACCCTGCAGCCGAGTACAAAAGGTTTAGTGATTTAAAATGTCCTGGTATTTTTCATACTTCATGGACTCTAACAAAGCTTCCCACCATACTCTGAAGTGGTCATCAGGTGACCACATATTCATCCATTGTTTCATTCCCGATTCACCTGCAGAGTTTGCTGAAGAAAAGCTAGAACTAAGACACCTGTGAAAAGGTTGTCACCAATACGGGACCTTAAATTATATTTATAATGGACAAAGAATCATAATCAAGATTTTCCTTTTTCTTTTTTAGACATTCCTAAAAAAAGTCTTTGTTTGACTTTCCCCTAACTAGGACCTGAACTTTTGAGGAAAAAAAGAAAAATAGGTTACTTTTAATTTCACTGGCCTCTGTCTCTACTTTCCTGCTTGTGTACTTTCCCTTTAAATGTGTACTTCTGACAATTTCCAAGTCTGTACTTACTTCTTATATTTTCTGATTGCTGAACAACTATTATATTCTGAATGCAGTGACATACATTTACCCAAACCAGAGTTAGGATGACAACAAGCCTATCAAGCCTCAGTCGTCACTTTTATTTGATTTAAGTAACGTAAAATATGAAAATAAATGTAAAAAAATTTAAGTGGGTAGCTTTTAATTCCCCACAGAATACTGAATATTAACATGTCAACATGAAAGACACTTTTATACTAGGATTGTGCTTTATCTGTCTACATTGTGACTGCAAATGTATGAGGCAGGCTACCTTTCATTTTCAAAAACACCTCCAGATTCAATCATATCCCCCCCCCCCACAATGTCTTACCAGCAGGGGGCTGAAGCAATCTGGTTTCTGAAATCAGTTGAAATGCTTGGGGACACACTACTTTCTACTGCGCGTTCTTCAGAAAGCAAAATATTTGTATAAGAATTACCTGATTATTGAGGTGAAAATAGACACAGGAAACAGAGAGGGATGGAGGTTACGAAATGGGAGATGATGATGATGATGATGATGATGATGATGATGATGATGATGATGATGATGATGATGATGATGATGATGATGATGATGATGATGATGATGATGATGATGGCGGCAGCAATAAGTCTAAGACGATAAAATAATATACATGATACACATGATGGTGACACTGAATGTTGAAGTTGATGATTTACTGATAATGAAGCTGAAAAAACACAATCACAGTGAATTAAATTCAGTTCCAGTAATTCAATTAAAATGAATTGCTAATATTATTACAAGCAATCTATTAAGATTAAATCACTGCTAAAAATTACAATTGGTCATGCAGAAATGATGGATGTCTGTGAAACTCGTAGCTGAAGCATTCAGCGGTATGACCTCCATACATTTCCCTGAGAAGTTGCTGAGGTGACTAAAGCATCAACTGAATCATGTCCAACTGAACTACAATTATTCTCAGACATGTCTTCTTCAGTTTGCTAAATCTTGATAATTGCTATAGAAACAGGCTCAGTTAATAATGAATTATGTTACAAAACAATAAAGCATCAGTGTGTCATTGGGATTTCATTTGACAAACCAACACTGACATTTTTCCAATAAATATCTGCGTCTGTACATTTTATCACATTATTAGATGATGGATTAAGCAGCGTTATGTAAATTTTCTACAACTTATGCTATTGTTTATCCTCTGTCTCTGTCACTAATGTTCTCTAACAAACTTGTGAGGCTTTCACTGATGAGCTAAATTCAAATTCAGTTTGCACACAGGGAACACAGTCATTTTAAATTAAATGTCTGTAATAAATGCTAATTGAGGGCTTCAGATTAAAGAGGCTGAATATACTAATACTTTTTTAAGACGTACTTCTTAAAAAATACTTTAAACCATTTATCCTTTTCCACTTCACAGTTATAATCTACTTCCAATTGGTCTGTCATAAAATCCCAATAAAGGACTGTGCCTCTGCTGTGCTAAATTGTGAAAATTCAAATTAATACTTTTGCCAGATAACTGAAAAAATATTACCCACCCAAACTATAGTTAGCTGAAGAGTTGTTGTTTCCAATGACCACAGACAAATTGGTGGATGGTGGAGTCTGACTCAGTTTTTTACTGGATGGAGAGGAGGGAAGAGAGGATGCTTTTGTTGTGGAGGAAGATAAGGCCTTGGATGAAGAAGAGCTTTTAGACCAAGCCGCTTTAGACAGCAGCCCTAAAGGTTTTCTGACTGCTGGAGTCTGCAGCTCTGTCGTCTCAGTCAGCATGCTGAGAACCGATGAAAGGGCCGCCTGCTCCCTTTGGACCTCTCCGTTTGTCCTCAGCTTCTCCTGCACAAGCATGGGAGCTGGATCTTCGGGCACGCTTGGCAGCGCTTCGTCCTCTGTGTCGACCGGCCTCCATCCCGCTTCGGCCCACGCTCGAGTTTCCGTCATAATCCCAGCCTCGGCAAAGACTTTTCCATGTGCTCCCGCGCTCACTCCTTCCTGCGTTTCTGTCCAGATTGCAGTTTTGGCCTCGGCAAACACTTTTCCCTCAGGCCAACGTCTGAGTTCAGCATCAGGACCTGCTCCAGGAGCAACATCTTTAACCCCGTCTCTGTCTCTAAATCCAGGAGTCAGGATTGGGGGCACTGTGGGGTCCAGAGGTATGTCACTGTTCTTCATTGATACATAATGGCCTTCCTCAGCTGTGAGAGAGAGAGAGAAGGAGAGAGAAGGAAGGAAATTCATGTTTAATTGGGGCAATTTGAGTCATCTGTCAGAAAGGAGACAAAGTGACTCACTTCAGCACACACATCTGGAAACCTTGAATCATTACTCCTCATAAGGTCATTCCTACTGTCTAACTGTCAGTGGATTTAAACTTGCTCTGCTTGCACCCAGACTCTTGAGGAAAATACATACACACATAAAAATATCGCTCCTATGCCTCAGACATACGGATCCAAAAGGATTAAAACTATGACTGCTGGAAAAATAGTAATACCGTCAAAAATAGGTCACTTATGTTTTAGAGGATAAAGCATGAGGAATTAATTTTCATGTTCCAGGATTCATGAATTTGGACACAAATGTACCCTAATCAGCCGTGATTTTACAGATACTAATCACATCCCTTAGGTTAGCCACACAAGCTTGTGGATTTATTATTTCCAGAGCAAACACAAATGGCATGGGCCTTGGCTCAGATCAGCAACAAATGAGGATGCATTTGGTTCTTGAAGCAAATGGAGGTTTTGGCTATTTGTGGGCCACAGACGTCATTTTTCATTTTGTGGACACTAAAAGATACATGAAAATGGAGCAAGAAAGAGAACATCCTGTCAATGAATTTAACAACATACTCATGCTGAATTTTGAAAACTTGTCGTTGACTGAATGATGCAATTAACGCATTCAGCCTAAATTGTACTCTGAGTTGGTGGAACTGAAACATGAGAGGTTGCAAAGCTGACCTTACTTGAAGTTTACTAATTGTCTCATTTGGATTGAAAATCTTCTTAAAGCTTCAACAGAAAACTTCAATAAAATAAGTTTTCTGCATATTAGTTAAAACTGTCAGTATGGCTTGACAATGTGAGACATAATCTGGGAAAGAAACAAGCTTCTCTGCTTTCTTCCTGTGGTTTTACTGCCATCGGTAGAAACACACCGTTCCAAATATTAGAAATGATACATGGCTTTCAAAATCTACAATCCCTCTTTTCAGTGAAGGTCTTACAGTATTGTTTGGGAACAATAATGAACAAAGAGCAACATGAAGACCAAGAAACACAGCAGACAACTCAGATAAAAAGTAGTAAGTTTAAAACCGGGCTCGGCATAAAACAGTATTTCAAGCTTTGGACATCCTAGAGAGAACTGTTCAATCAATTATCTGAATGACTGAAAGAGAATGGCACAACTGCACCCATGTCAAGACCAGTACACAGACGGGTTGGGCCAGCAGAACATTAATCAGAGAAGTAGCCTAGCAGGAGAATTTGTCAATATAACTAACTATTAGGTATGCATATCACACAGCTGACCTTTGTGGAAGAGTGGCAAAACGAAACCCATAAAAAATTCTATTTGCAGTTTGCCTCAAGCCATGTGGTGGGCACAGCAAACCTGTGAAATGCAGTGCTCTGCCCAGGTGAGACCAAGCTTGATGTCCAAAGTTGGTAGATCTTTGGACATCAAGAGCAAAAGGTGGTTCAACAAACTACATGCCAAAATCTACAAACCAAAAACTACATGCCAAAATCCTGATAAAATATTTTAAAGTTTGTTCCAATGTGACTCAATGTGAAAAAGTCCAGGGAGTATGGAAACTTTTGCAAGGCACTATATTATCAGTATTTAAAATTTTAACACCTCATCTTCTTTTGTAAATGTGTCAATGTGCGCCAGTGTGTCGCACATTTCCCACTCCCAGAGTCTCTGCAGAGGATCAGTTAATTAAAAGGAAGTGAATCTGAGCTTGAGAGACTTTGCAGAACAAGCTTTGTGCCTTGCTGCTCCACATCCTCTGGAAACTTTCTATAAAAACATTTTAAGCATCACGGCATTAATTATCATCACTGAGCAATATGTCCCTTGCCACACCATGTCATTTTATAAATGCTATTAGAAGAGGAAACTAATCCACTGACGGTTTGTGTTCAGGCTTCTTTGGGCTCAGAGCAGTGTTTTAGTCACTTTTAGGGAGTAGGAACAGACGAAGTTAGAAATGACAGGGGCAACAAGCTGAGGGCAATATGGGGTAAGTAACATGCCGGCTGGATTTAACCTAAAAGTCATCCTCCTGCTAATACAGATTCATCAGATGCTTTTTCTTTAATAATTTAATATGAAAAAAGGTACAAAAAGTTAACATTTTGGGAAAGAAAACAAAACTGTTTGACATGTCAAATACTAGTAGTTTGAACTTAGCACAATATTTAGCCATAATAGTTGTCTCTGTTTCTCTGGGCTGAAGGGGAAATGACCATGTGACTCAAGGTTGTCAACCAGACAAGAAACACAGCTCTAACAGAAAGCTAGTGTTGCTTAGTGTCTGCTCAAGGGAATGATTTTTCAAGTTCAAACAGATAATCAGTAATAATCATTTAGGGCTGAAACGATTCCTCGAATGATTCAAGTACCTCGATTATTAAAATTCCTCGAGGAGTTGTTGATGCTTCCGGTGTAAGTGTAGCTTTATGGACTTTATGGATGAATTTCATATTATCCCGGTCTGAACAAACGGGTGGCGAAGCGCATTGTGTCGGCACATGGCTGGCAGATGAGTTTCTGAGTGTGACGAACGAAGGTGCCGTAAATATCTCGTATTGCTGCCCCCCGTTCTTACGTTTGTCCCCTGGTCTACCGGTCGTCTTTCCCCCCTTGACTTACGTTCGTCTGTCCCCTGCTCTGGTCTATTTCCTTCCCTCCACCCCCATCTTACGTTCGTTCGCCTGGCCTCCCACCCCAACCCAGGCGACATTTCCCATATCCTCAAACCCAAAGCTTGACAGGTATGGGGCAAGGTGAGAGTTCATCTATTAAACTGACTCTAGCTGAATATATAAACTAAAAGCTGGAGTATAGACATTTTTTTTATAAGCGTATTTGTGAGCCTGCCTCTTTATTATTAAATTGGATAGAATTTCAGATATTTGTACAACTTTTCTTCAGGTCAATTTAGTTACAAGTTAATTTTACAAAAAAGTAACTGTTAAAGATGCTCAAATATCAAAAATTGCACTGATATTGATATCCAATAGCATATCAGTATCAGTGCCAGATTTACCAATATTTTATTTGATCATTTTTTTTATCCGATTACTCGATTAATCGTAAGAATAATTGATAGATTACTCTACTAAAATATTCGTTTACAACAGCCCTACTTTCATTGTCTCTACGACATTAGTGACATTATGTCTTGGTCATGACAGCAACTCCTTCAATAGCCAGTAGTGTTTTCCCAATGGGAATAGTCAATTACAGGTGGGGATAAAGCAGTGATCAATGGATAAAAGGTGAGAATAATTGAAGGAATCGATGGAATGAAGGACTGTACTGTACGGAGGACTGCTGGGATTGTCTGCTCAACCAAAGCCACCTGCTCTGGCTGAGAGCAGCATATGCGACTCCACTTTCAGACCCCCCGAGAAAGCACTAGGAAGGAGGAAGCTCTACTGAGATGAAATATGGACAGGATAGATGGATCGTGGAGGAGAAAGGGTGGATTAAAGGTGGATAAATGTGGATCTGAAGTGCATTAGCTTTTTGGGCAAAACACGAAGGACATATTTTGCCTATTTCCATGTGAGAACATTCGGCTTACACCAGATTATGAGAATCACAGCACAGAAATGATGCACAAAGCACTACAGGCCATTTACGACGCTTTTAAGCGAGAGTCATATTATGCCTTGACCAAGGCGTCTTGCCAGCTGGATGTGATGATGCCCTGCTGCATCTCTGCAGCTGCCAACACAAACCTGTAAAGCCTTTACAGCTCAGCACAAGCCATCTGAATATTCATATTGGTCTTTTTTCGGTGCAGTTATTATTGCAGACATTAAACACTGGTAAATGTTTAATGTCTGAATGCATGAACTTGTGCATTTCTCTTCTGTCTTTTTCAGTTTGAGCCAAAAAGAGCCGATCCGGGTAAACCACTACAACAGTGAGCAGAGGAGGTCAAGTGCCAAACACACAGGAAGTGTGAAGGTAGAGCTGAGCCAAACGGTCGGGACTGTGAAGCTCTGAGAGAAGACGTGAGGAGGGGGAGTGTGGTTGGTTCAATCTGCCAGATCGCCATCTGGTGTGGGCAGGTTTTCATTTCAATAATTAGTATTCCACACAGCAGACAAAAATAATCTATATCTTAATCACAGAGCCGTGCCAGTTGAGCTATATCCACAACTACGGCAGCTTTTCTGGTATGATTTATGACAACAACCTTCAGTACAGAGGGTGTCACATTATTCATGCATAAAACCGTGGGTTCAACACTTTAGTCAAAACAAAAATAGAGAAATGAAGCACAGGAAACAATAGCACCTTTTTTTTGCACAGATGCAACTGTTTTCTGTATATTCATCTTATTTCAAGGATGCATGAGTAGTAATTTGGTGGAAAGAAAGAAAAAAGGCATTTAAAAGTAAGAAGATTAAAAGTTTCTTTCAAACATTACTTTTTATAACATGAGGAATCTTGAGAAGAATAAACTGTGAACTGAAATAGTTTTTAAAGTAAAACGTGTTTGTTTAACTCTTGCAGCTCAGAATCATTAATGTTTTTAGTTTACTCTCTCAAAACATTTAACATTTTGAAGACTTGAGAGTCAGACTACGTGCACATGGGTATGAAATGGTTGATTTACTGGTATGATACCTGAATGTTTAAGAGTCTGGCATTGAAAATCAACGTCCAACAATACCTGTTACCCTTAATCATATGACTTACCCAATCCTAAGGTAAATTCACACCCTATATGTCAAATTTGGTTGCATCACTTACACATAAATAGTGCTGAAAAATGCCTGGATAAGATGGCTTTAAAATAAATACAAACATGACCACATTTCCAACCTCGATGAAAAGATTTGCAAAGATATTCAGGATTATATGTAAGTAAATCAGTCATAGTTGTTCTACATGTTTCCACAGCATTTCAAGGTACACACACAGTTTAGCTGGAGTAGCAGTCCTGATGGTGGGTTGGAGCACTGAAACATGTCATGGTATGAGAATCAGTGGGAGAAATGTCCTTTGGCAGATTATTTTGTTAGGCCGTCCAACAGGATGGACAATAATAACATTTTCCTGGAACTATTCAAGGCCATCCATCCATCTGTGGAGGCAGAAAACAATTTCAAAGGATTAGTTAATAAACCAATAAATTTGAAATTTTTCAAGTGGACGATAATGAATGGAAAGAGAAGCATAATTTCACTACCAGTAATACTTATTTAGTACTTCAGACGTACTAGAAGGTTTAAAGATTCACTTTAAAAATGCTAGATGTGATATAAAGCTGGCTTGCTTTCTAAACAAAGCAGCATTGCAAAAAACACGAGAGGGGTATCAGTTTCTAAAAAGCCAGTCAGAAAAGTTTGAGAAGTGTAACAGCCTCATTAATACTCACAAGAGTTGCCAAAGTGTACGAAAACTGCCTGGCAACAACAAGACCTAGCCAAAGTGTTAAATGAGTGCCAAGAAAATCTCACACAAACAGAGCAGACAATCTAGCACTATGTTAGTTTACAGTTGCATAAAATAAAATTTTACAATGAGACTGGTTTATTTTTGACTACTTAACAATCAGTGACTATCAGCTTCAATTACACTGAACAAAGAAGCAATTGGACTTAAAACTTACACAAAAAGTGATAGAGTTTTGAGATATGGACAAAGAAGAAGATGATATAAGACGTTAAATGGACAAAGCAGAAAGGACAGAGGTATGTAATGATTAAAGCAGCTCGTCTCACCAAAGGTTTGGGCTCTTAAAAGGCAGGTTTCCAGGTCTAGAACCAGCGTTTTTGTGGAGCAAACAGAATACGTTTGCCTGCTCTAAGTCCATTAAAATACACATATAGTGGTAATAACCTCTAATCAGAAACAGCGCAGAAGTGTTAAAATACAACTCATATGCAAATTGCATAAAAATGTTTTAGATTTCATTGTTACATTCTTAAAGGGTTGAATAGACACATATTTTTTCTGTTAAGATCTGTTTGTTTGAAGCTAATTCTTTTCACACTTGACATTCAAAACATGTTGAGTATACAGCACTTCAATTTCTAAATATACAAATGAAAAAGGGGTTTTCTCAAATTTATTTTTGAAATGTATGAGTTGGGACGTCACACCAATTGTTTGTAATTTAGTACGTCTGAAATTTTTGGTTGCTTTTTGTAATAAAGGCCAGACAAATGCGAAATTAGGGAAGTCATACACGGAGAAGTGTAAATTAAATAGCTTTTGATAATTGGGGAAATTAGTTGTTTTGATTCTTCAAAAATGGATGTGGGAAATCTGAATGGGAAAAAGAACAATCACAGACCTCAAAAAGACAAAAAAATGGCAATGACTGAAACTATAAACTCCCAAGATCCAAAAGTGTGCTTTTGATGTGTTGGGCAGGAATGATATTTATGGCGTTCCAATAAGTGGGGGTGTGTGTGCCTGGCACACACACCCCCACAGAGTGTGATATTTTAGCACACAAGTCGCAAAATGCCAAGCTGAAATGTCATCTCTCACAGCTGTTTAAGTCCAACATTTTGGCTGTTCAACTAAAATCAGACTCAGTCCAGATAGAAGTAGCACAATGTCAAACAGTTTTGGGGGGTTTTTTTTTGTTTGTTTTGTTTTTTGTAGTTCTCAGGCCGTTTACCCCAAAAGCCAGGAGAAGTTGCCTTAAACACAAATTCAAAGACAATTCGTTCCCTTTTCAACCTTCTGACTTCCACAACCCAAGAGCTTTTTAAAATGCTTGCTAACATGTCTCTGATTGCTAAATATCCTTTAAAATCAAAGGAGGTGAGAGAAATAAAGGAGATGTTTTGCTGTATTCCTCATATATGTGCACTAAAGAAAACACCCAAAACATAAAGCAGCTTAACTCCTGACAAATCCAAAGTCAAACATTTAAGAAAAGGCAGCAACACCAAGACGGGACCCATTTGAGGCAACACAAATCAGCTCCTCTGTTCAGCTTGACAACAAGGCTGCCTCCAAAGCTGGGTTTCCACAGCAACCGCAGGGATGCTGTCACCGGGGTAACCATTACTGCAGATAGGGAAAGAAACAGAGCGTTCTGAACTTAAATCATGTCTGCCCTGCCTGTCGGATATCACCTTGAGATGGTGCAGAGAGCTGTAGCGTTTGTTATGATGTTATCAGACCAAACATAATATTAATTTCGAGCGACAACTTTCGACTCTGTGAACGAGCAGAGCACAAAATTAATCTGTGTCACTTAATAAAACATGGAGGAAAGCGGAGCAACGGTGAATTAGTGAACTGCTGATAAAATGAATCATCGGGGAGAGTGTCCTATTGTTACTTATTTGACAAGCGACAGATGAGCGTTGACTTCCACATGATCACAATCACCCTCAAACACTTTACACACGTCTGATTAAAAGTCGTCTATACGCTCAGCTGCTGCCTCTATCTAAACAGCGTATGATAGGCTGGAAAAGTGGACATGATTTTTAAACGAGGGCTTGACACGTGCTGGCAGGACTATTGAGCTAAATGATGAATGGAGCCATAAATTGTGCATTGATGTGTCTAAATAAAAATCACGAAGGAATAACATGGATTCGTCAGTTGCATGAACACAACAAAGAGCAGCGACGTGTCTGCCTTTATTTGATCTCCAGTTAACATTTATTTAGTGGGGACGGGTCGGGGAGAGATATACTCTGACTGAAACTGAAACTAATAAAATAAGCTGTATATTACAGTTAGACTTCAAGCAGTGGGACCTTCTGTTTGATGTGGATGCCTGTGGGCTGAGGAGGCTCCAGCCACCGCTGAGTGTGCTACATTCAGATACATAACTCTCCATGCAATATACATCAAACCATGCTGCATAAAGTGAGAGGAATGATGTAGTTTCATCACTTTTCCACTGCTCACATTTTATTACACACTGGCATAAAAAATAAATAAGTCTAAGAAATCGATGTTCACAAATTAATTATACATCAGTCTTCTGTGGGGATGCACCAAGAACTCACAAAAGAGAAAAAGAAATGTGCCACAGGTTCTTTGACAAAGATAGTAGTTTTGAATCCAGAATTATCCCCATTCATGCGTCATAGCATATGTCCCTTCATCTGAATTTTGTTCAGTTTGAAAAATATCCATCCACGTATTGTCAAATGCATTTTTAGTCAAAGAGAAGATGGGGTTGTCATATAACTTTAAAACAAAGATCTGCCATGCAATCGACTTGTTCTAAAGCTAAAATCATAATAATTTAAAAGCATATCTAAACAAAATAAGTAAAATCCTCGAAAACAAGCTCATGAAGCTATGCATGTTTTAATCTGTCATTAAAGTGGACTAAAGATACTGGAACAAAGTTGACATCGGCCTCTGACAATAAAAGCAGAAGTGTAACTTCTAATTGTTGTTGAAAGGCAGAAATTATGATGCAATCTTACACCAATTCCCCCCTGTGTTCACTATAAGCACGCATGTGTGTAACATGAGTTAATGTTTAATTTCTGAAACATTCCAACAGGAAGCCCTTTTATTTTAAGGAACCTTTATTGCCTTTTAATCTGACATATGTAACACTTGTTAACTCCCTGTGTTTGATTTGGCCTTTCATATTCAATAAAGCAGATTACATAAGGTTTAGAGGAATTTGATCTCCTTTAATGGAAGTATTTATAAGGTCACAGTTAGGGTTACCTAACTGTAACTAAATGATCATTGATGACAGCTGACTGAAAATACACAAAGCATCATCAATCAAATGCTCAAATGACATGTTTGAGAGTCAAAAGACATGAATTAAGAGACCAGTATCCATTAGTGTTTTTGGCATTTACAACGTTAGGCTGCAGTAAGGCTGCAGCCAGTGGGTGAAATGTAAAAACGTGCAGTATTAAAATTGTACATATGTTGAGAAAGGCTTATTCTAATACAGACAATATCTCCTGTGGGTTGCTCCTATGTCAGGTTGAGCCAGGATGTTGGGAGGTCAGTATAAATACAGGTATATAAAAGCTACAGCAGATTACTATTGCAAAAAAGCAGTGAAGAAATGTCAAAAAAGTTGGCAGAAAAATCATATTAATATTTCCTCGTAGGCGTTGTGAGAATGCCAGGTGACTAACAGGAAGAAAAGCAGTTCAGGGCAGTCAGCTGGGATATCCACTATTATTTGCTAGTTGTGGCTGCCTGGCAGACTGCCTCCATGTTGCTTTGCTTCTCATCAGGCATCTGGCATTGTCTTAAAACATTTAGGCAGCCTGGCTGCTACTCACTCCTACTGCCTCGCCTCCTGTGAGGTTTTAATATGTTGCTCTGCTCCTCGCAGAAACCTGTGAACTGTAAATGTGAACAGAAGATTGGAATGGTGTGTCTGTATCACAGGGTTGAGAGTTAAAGGAGGAGAACGCTGCTGTTGTTTTGAGAAATCAAAACAATAGCAAATTTTTGGCCACAATTCATGAAAACGAATCTGCAGGATACTAACAATTGCAATCTATTAGTCTACGTTAATGTAATGTAAATACACAAATTAACCAACATGTCTTTTCTTGTCTTTTTGGTCACTGCATGAAGAGTGAAAAACGTAGCTGATGTGATTTTGTTCATTGGTTTGATCTTCTTTCTCTTCTGTGCTTTGCGATTACGAACCGTTTTCAGCTGAAAGTTCAATCCACAACGCGAGCAAAGCCCAAACTCTAAGCCATTTTATTTTTTATCTTCACAGATTTTTATCCAGTTCGATCAGCTTACTTGTGCTTTAGAAATAAAATTGACACTGATATTGATAAGTGGTCCGACAGTTATAAGAAAGAATCAAGAGACAGCAAGTTTAAAGAATATAATGCTTCTGCAGAGCATAAAATGAGATTAAATTACATTATCACTTGGTCATGGCCATGACATTTGCAAAGCATTTGGAGAAATGGCCAAACTGTGGTTCACATTTGTAGTTGTGATAGCTTTTTCTGTGTTTACATGCCCAAGCCACAGAAAAAAGGCGACCTGGCTTACCGTGATATCACATTACATAAACTACAGTGTCAGATGCATGAAAAGCAGATGCTGAAGGACTTTTTTTATCTAAGACTGTGTATCTTTATATGCCACAGAAACACATGATGCATGCAGAATGTATCCAATCCATTATTTGGGTACATTTATTGAAGAAAAGCTTCCACAGTAAGGAATAAATATTTTTAGCAAAAACACATGTGCCATAAGGATTTCCTGTCTTTTGGTCACTCTTCAAAATGGAAAAGGCAAGAGAATGTTGTTCAAGAAAATATGTGTTGATCTTTAACAGACAGGAAATGGCTACACAGATAAAGCTATTTACATGAACCTGCCCCTGATTTAAGATCAGGATAGTAATAAAAGTGGAGAACAAGTGGAATCGTAACAAACAGAGCCAGACCAGAACTAATCTTTATCTTCCAATCATACAAACCGTTAGGCAATGTCTACACACCAAATGGTCTTTTAGACATCCTGGAAAATGAATGTTTACTGTCCTACCATCACAATCGTAAACATATAGAGTCTGATAAACTCTAAGACTATAATCAACAAACATCCCACTGTATGTGCGGAAATCCTAATGCAGACTGTTAAGTAAGGCGGAGGATCTATGATGTTGTGGGCCTGATTTTCTACTAAAACCCCTAAGAAGTACATGGTTTCGGAAACTCTAAAGCACCAGAACATTTTGGATACAAATTTGCTTGGCTGGGAAGAGTTCTACATTCACAACACATATAACTAGTAGTTATGTTAGTCACAAACAGGAACTAATCTTGTATAACTTACAATTGAAATCCTCTCATGCTCAAATTGCACCCGTTATATTCTACTTTTGTTCATATTGTCTCTTTAAAAAAAACTGTAAACATTATGAACAATAAAGAAGGAAATTATTTTATGTCAGTTTAAACAGTTGTAGACAAAGTTGAGTTTCATATTCAATGCTGAGCAGTAAGTTTGATTCACAGGAAGCCAGAGTAAATCACTGTTCACTGAGACTGAAAGAGGCACCGAGAAAGGTCTGAAGTGGTTTTGTGGAAAATGTAAATATTTTATGACACAGCTGCCTTCTTCATAACACTTGACAAAGGGAAGCTTCAACAAGCTCCAAATTTCAGCTGGGAAACAGAAGAAAACAACCGTATTCAATACATCACTGTTTGATTTCTGGAAATATTTGGACAGAAGGGTTTAAATCATTTTTTGCTACCATGTTAGCCATCATGCAACTATATAGGTGTACACAGGAAAAATAAGAGGATAATAGGCTAATAGCCAGGTGGAAATATGACCAAAAAAAAGTCAGGACACAGGATAGAACAGAGAAAAAACTGGTTGGATATTCTTTACACATAAGTGAAGGAAGTAAATGGAGGTAAATGCTTTCTTCTTCAGCGCCACAGAAGAAGAAAGCAATGAAATGCATAAGGACTACAAAGTCCATCAGATATGACTAGAGTTCCAACTAACGATTAACTATTGATTATTCTGATGATTCATCAAAATTTGGATAAGAAACTGGCCCATTCTGAGGACTTTTTAATTTATCTCTTAAATGTCTTATATGCATGATTTTAAATACATTAAAAGTACAAATAAACTGATAATTAAATTCCTTTAAAAAAACAAAAAGTAGCATTGAATGAAATGTAATGACATTCCTTTTGTCAATGCCTGATCATTTGTAGTGAAGGACGCATCTGCAACTAAAGATATATACTTCTAACATTAACATGTGAAAAGCTCAGCTCTTTCTGTTTACAGTAAAGGTGTACACTGTAGTCTGTTCATTTTTTGCAAAAGGTGCTTGATAGAAAATTGGTTTTAAAGCATTTGAACCTATGCCACTTGAGGAATTCTGTGCAGGACTCTTTTTGCATTTCTAAGTTAAATGCAAAATGTATATACTTTTAGTCCAGTTTTGGTTTAATTGCAACTCTGAGTATAGAGTTTTGAGTCTGCATACTCCAGTCAGTGATTAATAATTGACTTAATTAGCTGACCGTTATTTCTGTTACAGATTCATCACGATTAAGCCGATTAATTGTTTCAGTCCTAAATATAACAACATTGAGTTACAAATGTGCAAATTCAGTTATCAGTTGGCAGCAACACCAAGCCTCTAAAGAACACTGCAAAATAAATACTCTAAGTTACTGTACAGTGTTTTCTGTCACACATGATGTTCGTTGAAAATGATTTGCCTGAAAATAAATCCCACTTTACGATGGTAGACAGCCGAAACGGCTGCTCTTTTTACTGCTTCGCACAGTAGACAGTCCCTGATGACTAAAGCCTGCTGCACATTTAGGCCACAGTTATTGCGGCTATTTGTCCAACTCAGTGCAAGGATCATTGTGATAAAACTCAGCTGTAAGTCTTAGACGCAGAGCTGGGGAAACATACTGAACTGAGAACGGCAATGAAATGGCAATTCTGTGTCTCCAAGCTTTCAGTTTATATTTCAGTCACATGTGCCCTTGTTCGCATTATTAAATGTAAATTGCTAAATCCGCAGACGATTTAACAGTCACATTTACTGACAAAGCAAAACAATCTTCTCTCACGGGCCCCTTTGTAAGGCTTCGGTAGTGCCAGATAAGACCACCTTTTCTCAATCAGAGCTGCTTCAATTCTTCACTGCATGAATTCAGCAGAGTGCATGAAACATTTCTCAAACACATGGTCCATGTTGTTAATATTCATGAAGCTGATTTGTTGGCTGTACATCCTTAACACAAATATTCTATTCCACAAGATCCCAAAGGTAATCTATTGGATTGATACCTTGATACTGTGAGTGTGGATTAATTAATTTTGCTAGGGCAGCCATACTAAAAATCGACTCAAACACTTTCACTCGGCCCATAGGCAACTTTGCTAATTTAATATGATGTGCTTCTTTTTTTTAACATAATTTTTCTGAGACTTTTTTCCAGAATGTCCAGTAAAGCCCTTTAAATTATCTTGTGCATGACTGGTGCCATGACAAACAAGCCCTTAACTAGATCTTAAATACACACACACACACACACACAAAATTAAAATTTATGGGAGGTTTGATTTCTTTAAATCATTCATGCGTGTCAGACAGTATCTGTCTGATTCAATTTTATTGCAGAACTTCCCAATTTTAGAGACAAAAATGATCATTAATCTGCCAAGTGTTTTATTAATTATTCTGTACACATCAGCTCGTATTTCTGTCATGTTCCTGCCTCTTCTCCTCTGGTCCTCAAAATGAAGAGCACAAACACCAAGAGACACAAGCTGGGGCCTGGGTTGACTCCGTCGCAGCTTTCAGTTTTATTATTCCATTATTATTTTACTACACCAGGACCATTTATTATACATTTCATCTTCTCAAACCACTGCTAAAAGGCTCTCAACTGTACAATACAGCACTAGGACATTATTCTATTTTCTATCCCTTGAAATATCACTAATTTTACTGTAAAAAATCGGAGAAAAAGATGTTAGTAGATTCCACATTACGTAATGCTTTCTGATCCACAATCTACTGAATTGGTTCCTAAAAACTTGTGCTTAGACGCAGTTGTGAAATTATTTGTACATCTTTCCTTTCATGATGATAGCTGACAAACCAGGGTATTGTCACCACCTATTACACAGAAGTGAAAAAAACGTAAACTATTAAGTCATACTCTGCTTTGTAGCTGACCCAAAAAACAGCATAAACACAAACGTGCCCACATCTGCAAGGTCCTGTGGCGATTGCACACACTTTCACAGACACCATGTTGAAGCCTTGATCTTAACCAAAACAGCTCACCCCCACTATTCCATTCGGACTATGAAAGTCTGCACTTTAAACAATTAGGGATTAATGCCTCACTATAAACTGAGTGGCTCCATGGCTATTTTTAACTAGATGCGTCCAGGAAATAATCCACTACAGACACACAAATACGTAACTAAAATGTGCGTCTGCCACACAATGAACTCCGAAGCATGAAGCAACATGCAGGGGACAAAAACTGTTACATCATCTGCCTATGTCCATTTACCTTGGCGCGCACGCACACAGCAACACTTATTTTGACGATAACGCAGAGCGACGCACAAAGCCGAGCCACAGACAATCACAGGCAAAGAGACTCAAAACACACAAACAAGTAGGGCTGCGGCAGAGTGACACACAGATGGATGCAGAACATGAAAAATTAGCCCACTCAGGACTAACGGGGGAGAATACAGAGCACAAGGAACAAAACCAAACACACAAACGTGCATGCCAGACTGAGTCTCATCTCTCGGTTCATCTCCCACTGCCAACCTGCTGCTGCTGCCGCTGAGGCCTTGCTCGTGTGACAATAAACTATATGATGAGAGATGATGACGGATCGCAGTGGAAATGTTCCTGAGTGTTGCTGTGGGAGTGTGAGCATGACATAAGTATGATAGATGAATTGCTTCTCTTCTCGTTTGTTTCCCTGTGTACTTCAAAAGGCTTCCAACTTAACCTCTCCCTGCAAGAAAAAGAAATGCGGCAATGTTCTTGGGGTCTAAGGAGACCAGACTGGCAGCAGCTCAGAAAAGAAGGAAAAGGAAAAAGGAAGAAGTATTTGTTCGCGTGTCGATGGATCTAAGCCCAGCACTGAGATTTATATTCTACTTAAAAACAAACAGGAAGCCAATAAAAATGCCAGGAAATATATGAGACGCACATTTGGATCAGGGCAACAATCTCTCGTCAGAGCTGTGTAATCCGTGAAGACAATTCGATGGCGAGTACCAATAAATCAGGAGGGCCAGCTCACACTGAAGGCAAGATTTATCACAAGCAGGCTGGAATTAGGATTTTAAAAAATAACTTAAAACAAATGTAAATTCAGAGTGCTAAAGGATCATCTAAGCAGTTTGAGAAACTTAATAGTGTGGACAGATTCTCCTTTTTGGATACCAAAGAAAACAAGAATGGAATGATTATGCGTAGCCACGTATGCTTTGATGAGTGGATAATCTTCTGATATGGATTTTTGATGGATTCCAATCTGTCACCTCTACTTAAGATCCTGTAGCAATTTATTTCTCTTACGATTAATGTTTGCTAAATCAAAGTGTAAGAGTGCGGCAGAGCAGTCAAGGGAAAATTACGTAAGTATGCCAGACATGTGCTGATTTAGTAAGCCTATCTAAAAAGTCATCTATTCCAAGAAACAAATCATCAATTTAACATGAAAGAAGAAGTAAATACTCTAAAGACCAATCTTAGCATGTATTTAGCTCCCAGATGAAATCCTACATGTTTGTACTCGGTTAAGACAAAAACAATCCTTCAGCCTTCAGGTCAGATATAACATAAAAAGAAGATTAGGATTCATAAAAGCATCTCCAAATAACATTTCAAAATAATCAGATAAATTCGGAACAGCATGATTCCCTATTCAGATTATTAAATACCCAGAAATATCTTTTACAAGCTTTTGGTCGTCTAAGTCTACAGAACAGCAGACATGGCAGCTTGTTTTATCCTTAGGTTTTAATTTTAAACTCTGGTGAAGGTGAAATGGGGAGCTATACTATATTAATAGGTGTCTCTGCTTAGAACTGATATATGTCACTAGGGGGAAATACAATACGGCTTTATTGCATCAGGACTTTAATATGAAAGCCAAGAAAGTAGGAAAACAAAGTCTCTGTGTCTATTCACAGTTGCGTAGTGCTTCAGGTTGGTTTTATCTTCTGCTTTAGGAAAAATCTTACAATAAAGAACAGGTTTTACTAAGCAACAGAATTAGATATTTGGTAAACTAAAAATGTAATAATAAGAGCAGTTTTTTATATGTACCTTTGTGTTTAAAGGCTGATTAGGAACAAGACAAAATGCTAAACATTGGTGTTTTTCAAATGAAAAATTATCTGAACAATTATTGGATCTTTGTTTATAGTGGAGGACAAGATAAATATTACGAAAAAAATATTGCTTCCATCTAGCAACAAGCCGTCATGAATCACTGACGCCATCACCATTGCAACTTTTGTCTTGAGTGGACATCCTGGTTGTTTTATTGATGCCTGAATTCAATGGTCCAGACCAAATGTAACATAATATCATTATTTCTTGGCAACTATTGATTGCACTCTTGGTTGGCTTGTGCTTACGTTTTTTTTGTTTAATTTTTTAAAAAAACTGTCAAAATTATTTATTTCCTATAAACGCTGACAGATGATATTTTAGTACCAACACAAAGGAAGTAAAAATAGATCATTTATAAACTCCTCACAGGTTTTTAAACACTGAGTACCTGAAGTGCACCCTCATGCAAATGAGTGCGCTGTTATATAAACACATATCTACCAGCCAATAGCTCTCGAACATTTAAGATTTATAAGCCTGATGTGCCTGGATGATTTTGTGTGCAGTGTGTGAAGCTTTATTGATTTTCCAGAAAATAAGCCAAAACGTTTGCAGGATCCATCATGTGACGCTGCACAAGCCAGCAAGTAAGCTAAGTGCATCCAATTGGCCCTGAGGCCCTGATGAGTGTTTGCCCTTAACGTGTGTTCGGTGTGAGCACACAGTACCATTTCACTTCTGACCTTAAAAAAAACACACACACAAAAAAAGTCAGACACTAATCTGATTAAGTGAAGTCAGAACCATGTTTAACCGCCAGCTGGTGACGAGTGGATGACGACAATAAAATCTGCTGTTGTCAAAAAAAAAAAAAAAAAAAAACAGGAGTGAGAAAATAAGTGCTTCATTAATTAGTCACCACCCATTACATAACTGTCTGGACCACAAAGTCAAGTCCACACGCACACAGAGAAACATCTTCTCCAAAAGCTCACCATCTGCAGGATGACATAACTGACCGTCAGAACTTCACTTCGGTCTTAATTATGAAAGCAGACTAAAGATGCTGATCTGCTTCATCAGACTCACTTCTAATGTGTTTACAACTGACCACCCTCCGGTCTTCACTGTGAACTTCATGCAGAGCCAACAGGCCCACTGGCTTTTCAAATATTTTCCGCTCACAAAATCTAATCTGGGTTGCTGAATGCTTACAGCTTCCTAACACCTAAACTAGGTCTCGAACAGCATGTCTGATTATGCACAGTGATGAATATTTTATGTAGATTTCATCTGTTTTTTTTTTTTTTCCTCGGGGCTGGTAAGAACATCGCAGAGTGAGCTCAGTGAGGTCAGAACCGGGCAGCCGGGCTTTGGTTCGTCTCCAGGGAATAATTACCTCTTGTCAACGAGAGCAATTCCTCCGTTTACACGCCATTGTGATTTGAGCGAACTAGACAGACATATTGAGATAAATAAGCTGTGGCACTGAAATAGATTCCCTTGATTGCTTCTGATTGTGGAACTTTCAACGTAATTACATGGGACGTTTTTTAATTAGATGCAAAACGATGTAAGACATTTGAATACAGTAGATGTCAATATCATTTTGAAACTCTGCTGTTTTTTACCATCCAAATATTTTGAAAGAATCAGATTTTATGTATGTATGCGTGTGCGCGTACATATATATGTATGTATCTAAAACTACTAAAATTATTTTATTTTCAGCAATTAATCATCTAATACAAACAGATAAAGCCAAAATGGAAAACCTGTAGAAGAAAAACTAAGTGTGATCAAATAAAATACAAGACAATTTCATTACCAGGAATGGGAAAAAAAAGTCTCCAAAATGATGTGAATCTAATAAAGTCATACAGAAAAAGACAAGCCACTGAATTAGTGGGTGTACTTAGTTTTTTAACCATTTTAGCATATGGTGAAGAAGAAACCCATTTTTTATGTCCCAACATTTAAAATTCTACAATGAAGAGTGTTTACTTTTATTTACCTGTGCCGTGTTTAGAAATGATTTTAGATTCGAACACAAATAGACAAATCCTCCATCACGTTCTCAGCAACAAAATGCTGTGAATGGAGCCAACTGACGGCCAAAAGCAGAGTCCTTGGACAGAAAAACACATAAAACTGGCCTTCAGGGTCAAATGACACATCACTGACAGACATGGAAGGGCACTTGGACAGAGGCGCCCGCCCATTCTCAGGGTGGTGACTGATGACAAGATGGAAAGGGGTCAGCAGACGACCTCATACATAACACACAGAAGCAGAGTAAGATGTAACAGATGTAAACCCAAACCCCGGCTGGTAAGAAGCAGAAGCTTATCAATTTTTCACTCTGTCTCTCGGAGCCGAGAGAAACTTAAATCCCTGCGGGGTTTTCTTATCAAGGTTGAAACAATCTCCAAATTAAAAAAAGAAGTACATGTCAACAACACTTCAGCAATACAAATATCCAAAGAAACAGATCTTTGGTGCAAATTATAACCTGATTGTGACTAACCTTGGAAGAGTTGTTAAGAATCTAATTCCAAAAACCTACAAATAATTCAAAGGCAAAAATAAGCAGAAAAAACAGGAAAGCTTTTCAGGACAAAACCCCAGCCAGACTTATGATATAAAAGCCTTGCAGAAACAGGCAGGACTCCTGGAAAAAGCAAAGCACTTTTATAAATTTCATTTTCCAGTTAGAAATTAATCTTCTTGTTCTGTGTTCCTGAGGCTGAGTAAGAGGAGAAACACGGAAAATAAATCACAGAATGAAAGTCGCTTCTTTTTCTAGAACTGAGAGCAACAAATGGAAACTGAAGCGGGTGAAGAACAAAGTCTGACTTTGGTTTGCATAACTTGGTTACAAAAACACATATAATTGTGACAGTACAGCTGATGATGATGGCGATTATGATGATGACAGCCAAGCTGCTAAGTTGACTCAGAACTTCAGCCTCTGTCACTTCCTGTTCTTTGCTGTGAAATGAATGTTGGACTCAGATTTTATCTTTTTTGCCTCAAAAAAAAAAAATTTTTTTTTTAAAAAAGGAAAATGAACTTGTTATTCTCTGCTGCTTATCACTTACTTCCAGATGGAAATACATTAACTTTGGGAGAATTTTATCTCATCTCACATATGAGATGGTTTAACAGCACTATACAATACTCTGGTCAAATAATGCAATAAAATAAAGAATGCATTTACTTTTAGGCTTTTTATACATCTCTTTATATGAGGTAAAAATTGACAATGCACAGATTCACTGCTGTCTCAGGATAGATATATTCAAAAGGTGTACATTTTCCTCTTGTTTTAGACTTTACATAATATAGAGAGTCATTGGTCAGCAAATATTAATTGACATGCTGAACCTCCATTGCCTCACATTACATCTGGACAGAACCAAGTTCGGCATGCACACAGATGGCGAGAAGGCAAAAAGCTAAGAAAACTTGCATGCCTTTGTGTTTCCAGCCAGAGTCAATTGAAGCAGACACACTGCAATTCCTGACAGTACATAGAAACAAAGGCTGCACACGTACAGCTGAGCTTTCTGCTCTCGTTTGTACATCAAAGTGCTTCTCACTGGAGGCAGTCTGGAAATAATTAACCTTCCTGAAACACACCGGCACCAAGGAAACATGCAACCATTCACAGCCCCCACAAGATTACAAAAATACAAAGTGTGGCTAATTGGGATTATAGATGCGATGTATCCAAAACAGTTTCCGACAACCCGGGTGATTTGCGGCGGGGGTGGGGGCACCCCATCCATGCATAATGCATTTAATGTTCAAACTGGAGAAATATTTACAATCTGCTAATGAAAACTCTCTCATACACGCATGTTCCAGAAATAGCCGATAAACTTTGGAGCGCAGCAGCGAAGGGAGTAGTCTGTTACTTTGATTAAAGTCTTTGGCTGTTTGTGAAAGGAGAAGCAGCAGATACTTAATCTCATTTACATTGGCTTCTTTGTCAAAATCATAAATAACATGAGCCAGTAGTCATAAATAGACATTATATAATCAGCCTTGTTGTTGATCAGTGGGGATGCAACTCTGTGTTTTCTGCCTGGCAACAGAGTGAGGAGAGGAAGCGCTGCCAGAGGAGACGTTAACCATGACAGGAAGCATCAGTACACACTGTCTGCACTAAACTACGGCTCCTTAGGTAAAAACGCAGTCAAAAAGAAGCAATGCTGCTCAAAACATTGCAATGATGTGTACATATTTACCATTATATTCTGAAAACATTTCTAACTGAGCAAAAATACAATAATTGGTCTCCAATTCATGGCCTTTTAAGTGAAAAATATAATCAGAATATAAATGAGCGTGATTTAAATCTTTAGATGCAAATGCAAAGCTTGTTCTTTTTTTCTCTCTCTTCTTGTTGCTTTAAAGATCTCCAGCAGAGCATAATCAGAGCGACACAGAGGACTACAGAACAGAGATCAGCCAAGTAGAGCGATGCAAAATGAGCTGCTGCTGCTGCTTTAATGTGGAGAACATCTGCTGGAAGGATGCGGCACCTACACACACACACACACACACTATCCCAGCAACACGGACCACATGTAAGATCTTTGTCCTTCTATCTGCTCATGATTGGACTATTCCCTTAGCTGCGACAACCTGAACTCTTCAGACAAGAGAGAGAAATATAACCAAGGCAGAGAAGTTGCCTTGTGATGCAAGATGGTGACGCGAAGAGGGACAGCTGTCTAAACACGAGCAGCTGGCATGAATCAAAGCTACAATATGAAGATTTTCTCCTTGAGGCATCAAGGTTGTCCTCAAACTGTTGCAACCTTATCTGCTTAAACTATCTGTCAACATTCAGCAAAGAATCTCAAGGCAAAAGTTAATGGATGCTTTTTTTTTTTTCTTTTCTGTGACCTTCCAAATGAGTAAAAATTGATTAAACTTTCATTTCACACAGGATTGATGTCACAAGGATTTTCCCACAATGCATCACAGATCACAAAGTCTTTTTAACGTATTTCATTCATTTGCCACATTTACGATAAATTTGATGTGATTGATGGGAGATGCCTGCAAGCTCTCTGAAAAAAAAAAAGAAACCAGCTTGCAGGGATGTAGAGACACACCAACTTACAAAACAGGGAGAAGATTAAAAATAACTAAAATATTACCATAGCAACATAGAAAATAAAAATAATATTTCCCCAGACAACAGACTCCTTCCTGCTTGTTTTTCTATGCGGTGTATTTAAAACATATTTGCCTCACGTGTTTGATGATAGTAAAAAGCATCAAAATATGCAGCAAAGTTGAACGTAAAATAATTACTTGAACAATAAACCCACACAAAACTCCAATGATCTAAGAAATAGCTTGACAGATCCACCAGATTCATAAAAAAAATATATTCCAACACACTCAACAGGTGCTAAAGAGGGCACCTGCTGTGGTTTAGTGGATTTGATTATATTTATTGCATTCTTAGTTTCAATTTAATTTATTCATTCAATTCAGTTACTATAATTCTATTTAACTCCTTTCTACTCAATTAACATTAAACAAAACTTCAGAAAACACTTTCTTCAAAGCAATTTTTTTTTTTACGTTGTTGTAACATTTTTAAAGTGCTGATTTCACAAATGTTTCATATGAGGGTCCGTCTCCCTTTGCAACATGTAAAATAGATGCTTTGGCAGGCTGGATACTGGAATCCCTGGAACTACTGGCATTTTATGGGCTGCCCCACCCTTCATGCCAACTGGTATACTGGGTGGGGAGCCCTCCTGACATGAGATTCACTCACAGCTGTTTCGGGATATTTGGAAAGGTCAAAAAGCGGGATTGTCCGGCCTCCAAAGCATTTCTTTCCTCTTATAGATAGCGTCAGCGTTATTGCATATTATTGTAGTAGGGATAACTTCAACGTTTCTGATTAAAGCAAGAGGAATTCAATCATGTTTAGGTTTTCGTGTTAAGGCTGTGATACTGTGGTAATCTTTCTCAGTTTTGTGACATTAATATTGATCTACAATATTTTGGATTAGATGAAATTTAAAGACATACAGGAAAACTTAATTTAATTACTTGTCTTAGTTTTCAGAGTGGTCCCAGTCGTTAGGGATCAAATCAATTTAAAATAGCATATACTTAAGGAAAAGAAATCTGAAACATGATATCAAATTGGTTTCTTGATGGACTTTTATTGGTGGACATTGACATTTTTTTACTCCATTAACAGAGCTAATGGCCAACGTGTCAACTGAAATGTGCGTAGCAGGCTGAGACTAAATTGCGTTGCATCCTAAACTTCATCATGAGTGATGCACAGATATCGCTTTGATCCCAACATATTTTGCACCTGTTGATTTCAAGTCTGACTATATATATTTTTGAACCTGACAGACTTTTATAAATACAAATATTTTTTATGTCTATGTTTTTTAATGCCCGTTCATTGCTTCAGTCCTGTTGTCCAACACAGAAGTAATGATGTTATCAGCTCTAGTTGCATCTGACAAGTCAAAATGCTGCAATCAAATTGAGTTTGCTTCACATTTCGCTGCAGGGTCCGTGTGACACCCCATGCAGTGTCAGTGTCAAGAATTATTATTGTTAACATTTACTCAACCAAATGATCCTTTTTACCTTTTTACCTATTAGAATTATAGTATAAATAACTACTTAATAAAGTCTGCTTAAAAAATGTCACACCTGTTAGCTTAAGACTAATATCCACGATGATTTCAAATCTGCACTGGATGAAGAACATATGCATTCTTAAAGAGAAAATGTTGAGCAATCCATTAAACACTCATGGCATACGGTAAAACGGAGGATAAAAGGAATATTTCTATATTTGTCAAACAGCATAATGCAATCTAAAGTCTCATAACTGCTCAAATTGTTGCACATACATCAGTACTGCCTCTATTATCCTGGACTTCAAAAAGCTTTTAGCTAACGTGCAGCAACATTATACTTTATTTTCCAGTGTTTGGTCACATTTTCTTCATAATGCATCTTCTGCTTTGACACAAACTAGATTGAGCAGAAGTGAAATGGGGCTCTGCAAATCTTTTGGATTGAATCTCGGAAATGTTATTTACTTGAGTGCCGAAGAGGACACAGCGGACCGCGCGCGCTTCCATTCACTCGATTTGTTCCCAATACTGGGGAACAGCGTGTGTGCGTGCGCATGTGTGAGTGTGTGTGAGCCTGAAACATTATGAAGCGAAATGAATGGCGTCAAACACTGCAGGTTGCAGCAGACCAAGTCCTCTCATCCGTCAATCATCAGCAGTTTCCAAAAGAAATCACAGTTGACAGACTGTGGACATGTCCAACACAAGCCTGGCACTTTAAGTGTAGTTTGAAGCTTAGAGAGTTCAAGATATTTACGGATAAAATCTTCTAAGTGTGGCACAAAGACACAGAAACTCCTAGAGTATGATCACAAAACAGCTATTCAGTTAAACTCCCTCTAATTTGGTCGAATTGAAACTCATCAGCAAAGAAGGGTTGATTAAAAAAAAAAAAAGAAAGAATGTCCCCTCCACAGCTGGGGCCACCAGTAGTTACGTTTGGAAAACTATTACTCTTTCCAAAGGGGTCAGGCTGGTTTAAATAGCTTGACGCAGATTCTCCAAACTGCCCTGCTGTGTATCTGTGGTAAAACGCTGACTACTCATGACTACTTCCCACAACTCTACATCTCTACATCGAAAAGAGTTCAGATATTCCCTCAATCTTTCTCCAACTTGAAGCAAACTTGTATTTAGCACATGTCACTGTTGCACAGTGGGAAACAGCCTTAGCCAAGTTCACCAACAAAAGATCTGAGTGATTATGTAAATGCAAAGCAGCAGAATGGATTAAAGACAGTTGCATTTTAGCGTAATTATATTAAGCTAATGATTTAAAATGAATTCTAACCTTGAAACATTTTTAAGAGCGTGACTTGGAGCTGCACAAAAAACAAAATCTGCTCTTGTTCATGCTCTACTTCTCTAGCACGTTTCATAAAACTCTGCTAGTTTTGCATAATCTTGCATACAGAACAACCAACAAAGAAATCCACCTTTTATTGGCAGAGGGAGAATGCTTTTTTGTCTTCTTCTTCTTCTTCGCAGCACAATGGACACCCGAACTTTTAATTGGATTATGAGGCTCTCAGAGCTCTGATCTTTGGCCAAATCATCCTCTACGAGAAACCACAGGAGACTTAGAGGAGCCAGGCTCTGCTGTACATAATCAGTGAGATTGATCATTTTAATTGATTACCGCAGGATAAATCATCATCGGCATCAGGATTTATTACTGACTGTGCAGCAGTGCCGTCCTGCTTCTCAAGATTGGCTGTGTTGGATAAAATCGTCCAGCCTGATTTCCATGACTTATTTTTTTCATCCTCTCCGAAAACAAACAAATTCTACAGTTGGTGTTTTGCTTTTTGCAATTTGTGTTTAATTTTAAACCGGCAAGATGAACAAGCTAAGAATTCTTGTTTTAAACTTGTAGATAAAACGATCTAAGTCCGAATGAATTTATGTCTCTCTTCAGAGACAGCTGTCCTATAATGTCCTATTTGCATAAGAAATGCCAATTTATTTGTAACTGTAGGAGAGAGAAAAAAAAAACATAGAAACATTTATAAAACAAACTTCCTAAATACAATGACTCCTGGGATTTTTTTATATCAGAAACTAAAATCATCCGAAAGGTCCATTTTGGTGAAGTTATGCCTCTAAGGTGTGTGTATGATCTTAATCTAATAATGAAGATCCCAGGCCCTTTCATCCAACATCAGTGTCTGATCTCAAAAATGTGCTCATGGGAGAATGGTCAAAAATGAAAAAAAGAGTAGGACAGCCACACAAGACCGAATGGAAAATCATTCAAGAAGAGTCGAAGTTGCTGCAAAAAAGTGGAACATCATAATAAAGCCTTTGGATTAAGAACAGCCTCTCTCTGTTCTCTATGCATCTAGAGAAACATAAGTAGATGTTTTTAAGTGTATTTTTCCACAGATATATTTGTCTTTCTTGTACACAGTGGAAAAGTGTGGTCGCCTTCTTTCAGCCAGATGACTGGCAGTGTGTAGCAACAGGTGGTGGAGGACAAACCCCGTTGCTCCATCCAACTGGAAAAACCTCCAGTCACTAAAATGACAGCTTGAGGTACTTCGATACCAGTTTTTAACAAAATAGCAGCCCATGTAGGCATTCAGACACACCAGTGACAATAACATCAACAGCATGTTCGGCAGCACGATGCAGATTCATTCATAAATACACCACAGTTCAGCACACACTCTGCTTCATCTCCTATCGCTGATTACTAGGCGCCGTTCTTCAACTTGGAGCTTCGATGTTCGGGGCTTTTTTCAAATCGAGGACACTCGGGAAGAAAAGTATAAGCTTCATATCTGTTCCCATGGTGACAACACTAATAACGAATAGAAAAAAGTGTTACAGCTCTGTGATTACAATCTGTGTCGGGGATATAATGACTTCAAACTGACACTGATGACCGCAGAGAAATGTTAACACATTAGGCTCATTTTAAAACTTAAAAAAACTGAAAAAAATAGCCTATTAGTTCCACTTTTTTGTAACTGTTTGGACATTTCTGATAGAGAGGCATGGAAGCACACTATTGGAAAATGCTCTATTTTTATTTTAGTTGCAGCTACCAACTGGGGAGATGTAGAACCAACAAAGAAAACACCCACACACACACGCACACACACACACACACACACACAGGCATGTGGCTGCAAACGCAAAGAAATGACACACACAAGAACAGAAAACAAGCCCCCCGAGCATCTTACCCAACTATAAATGGAAATGTAGAAAATAAAGACATATGACTGAAATTTCTAAAGGTATGAAAAAAAAACCCAAAAGTAACTGAATGACTGAATAAGCAGGTGAAAGTTGACTCTTCTCAATGGATTTATGGAAACACTCGCTTGTAAATGGAACAGTGCTTTTTAAGAGAAAATGTTTTAGAGTATGAGTGGGTGATTTGCTTCTCCTTCAGGGGCCAGGCAAAAAAAGAAATACTGACGATTTCCAAACACTGTGATAAACTTCTCCTCATTCAGTCAATAAGGTACAAATGCACACAGCTGCTTACTTGTCACATATTTTGTATACTTAAATGTGCATTTTTGTATTTAAATCATTTGTCATTTTTAATTTATTCGCATTTGTAATTTGAAAACAGTACTTTCGTAAGATTTAAGGGATAAAAAGTAGTACTCAGCTGCCATCCATCCAGCGCATGTTTGGACCTCTGATTGCTTGTGGTATTTTGAAGCAATCAGAGGTCCATTATTCTGCTGTGAGACAGGTCATTCGTACAGTTAGTACAGCCGCCCATAACCCCCGCGTTTAGCTCCCGAGCCACTAAAAAAGCAACAAGCGCAGTGCATCCAACACAAACTCTACAAGCCTCAGTTAGCATGACAGGTATTAAAGTAAATGACAACCAATTAGAAAAACGCAGAACTCGCTTGGCATGTTTGGAATGGCTCAAATCTAGAAAGCTGCTTCTCTGTGAAAAGCTTAAATAAATATTTGGATTTGCAAAGTCTCCTCACAAAGAATCACAACACCGGAGCATAAACCACAGCTTCGAAAGGAACTCAGCAAACACGTCACAGCTGATTTTAAGCACGGTGGTGGAAGGATGATGACCTGGGACATTGAAGAATCAGATCTGAAGCCATCTGATAGCCACAAATGGCCAGAGCCATTATTACTTGAAGTGGGTTTGATTGTTATTAAAACCTGAGGTATACTTAGTGTTTTCCTCACAGATCTCTAATATTTGATTTCATTTTATGCAACAGTGACAAACTGACGGATCTTGTTTAAATCATTTTAAAGGGTCTGTATAGTAATTTTTTTTGTTATTGTTGTTACAAAACCGTTTTCCTCACACAGTCTGCAAGGTCGGTCTGAACCAGCTGTTGGGTACAGCAGGATGTCTTCTCTGCGCGTCTTAGTTTAAATCCGCAATAGTTCATTAGATCTCTGGACTCTGAAATTTCTTTTGTTATGTTTTTTTTCTTTCTCCAAATACAAAGATTTTGGACTCTGTGGGTGAAGGTACATGCGGTTCACAGCGCTCTGTGCTCCGGATGCCCCTCGGTGGGGCCCTCGATGAATTAAACACCAGACCTTATGAATAATATGGATTGACATTTGAGCAGAAACACAACATCGTAGATTTTGTGCAACGCCGAAACAGCTATAAAGGCGTCCGAGTACAGTCCCCCAACACTGCGCTGACAGAAGAGATGTTCTGGAGACATTCCGCTTCATCTGCATAAATAAACAATCGGGGGTTGAGTGGGAATCCGATGCAGATGTGTGATAGTGGTTTATTTATTTATTTATTAAATCTAAATGAAGAAATAACCTTTGGTCAAGTAAAGGCAGACAAGACTTACCTTCTGCGGCCAAAGAGCTCTGCATCACCAGAACCAGGAGCGCCCCGATGATGATGATCCCGCTCGGAGTCCTGGACCGCCTCCAGCTCTTCGGCGCGCGGACGGCCACCATCCCCGCGTCCCGCATCCTTCCCCTCGGCTTCACCGCCGTTTCATCCCCGCGGGCGCCTCTGCGAAGGAGCGCGTGTTTGGAAGCCATTGATCAAACCAATTAATCCCGAGTGGGAATCATCTAACGGCGCTGCTGTGGCGAAAGGCATCCGATCAAGCTGCCCCCGGTTCGGACAAGCAGGGCTCCGCTCTCCATGAGCCCGTCCGGAGGCTGCGTGGGTCGACCAAGGAGAACGGTCTGGTTTTAGGTTTCTCTCCCCCGTTCGCGTCTCAGACCGGCGGAGGTCTGTGCGTTGAAGCGCTGGTGAGGTTCTGAAGTCCCTACTGCGACCGCAAGGCGCTCTTCATCCCGCTGCAGCTGGAAGCGTCAACGCACGGCTCCGAGGCCGGAAGCCAGCCATGACTTCTTTCAAAATAAAACTGGGCCGTTTGCTGGCCGGTTAAGGGAGGCTGGTTCTCTCCAGCTTCCTCTCACAGTCCAAAAGTTTCACTATTAGATGGTCTCTTAAAATTATCCACATGACTGTAGTTATATGTCCAACTGTGTTTCTGTGTTCCTCTGTGATGGATGGTAAACTCTCCATTTTACCATCTCTGACTCTCAAGACAAGCTGTTCTTTCAGTCTGACTTCTTTTATTTTTTAATCACTTTTTTAAAAATCAAATGTTGAGTATATTCAATCCCTGGTTGGTTTCTATTTCAGTTTTATTTTTTGTCGTTATACCTCTAATATTGTATTGTCTTTGTTTACAGGACCTCTGTTTATTTCTCCTATGTTTGGTTGCTTATTTAACGTTTCACAGTTGCTGGATTTTTATATTTTCATATTGTTCATATCTTTCTTCATGTTTAAAATAGCCTCTCCACGGTTACCGCTATTCTAATAGTTTAAAAATTATTTCTTTTCTTGGATAAGTCTGTTTATGTGTGGAAAAAAAGAAAGTTTTGAAGGTCACTTCCGCCGGAAGGTGAGCTTGTGACCAACTTAACGCGGTTCCAGGCAGATTGCAAAAATAGTCTGTCCGTTTGTTGTGGTAACAGTGAAATAAATTAACGCACGTGTGGTGTTTGTTTTGTTGATGGGTTGAGGTTGCTCCATCATTTCGACGTCAGAAGTGAGACGAGGGTGAGAGGAATCGCAGCGTCGAGAGCATCTTTTCCATCGGGAGTTGGCGCCCCCTGGTGGCGGCTGATGGCAAGACCAGACTCAGCCGACCAAAGGCTGCCATGAAGTGACACCCGAACAAGTTGTTGCTGAACCGTCCAAAACATTTTTCCCATATGATTGTCAGTTTTGTGTTACATATGACTTTTACATAAAAAAAAAAGTCATAAAAATGAACAAATCTAACAATACCTGCAAACAGACCATTTCTTTCTGTCATTTTCCAGGTGTAATAAGAAAATCATAATCTGAAGTGAGGGAGAACACACTGAAGCAGGGGAGCCCAAAGTCGGTCCTCGGGGGCCGATTTAGTTCTCTCCCTGGTTTAACACAAATGATGGCTCATTAAAAGGCCTAAGAAGATCACTGGCATGCTGAAAAGGTTACAACTACCAGGTTGAGAACTAGAACGTGCCGGATACCAGCCCTCTAGGACTCCTGCACTAAAGCAAAGGGTAAATATGAAACCTTCACAAATAAAAGTCCAAGCTGAAATTTCAGACCCAGAACTAGGTTGCAGCCATTGCTACAAATCGGTATCACACCATTTTGATTTCTCAAGATTTTGCAGGTGGGCCTTTTGTTAAGGATTAGTTTTCACAAAATTCAGAAACATAGCGTGTTTATTTAATAAATTTGGTGTGATTCCTTGATGCCGATTACATGACAAAATCCTTTTCTCAAGCTGGACCGCCTGTCTGCTTTTAAGACTAGGCTTGAAACTTTCCCTTTTACTAAAGCCCAAAATTGAGTGGTTTACGTTTGATGCAATCTCTACTGTTATGTAGATGGAGTCCCTGGCCACTTTTCTTATTTTGAAGCTCTTGTGCTTCTCTCCATGTACTGGTTTTATTCCCATGGTTGGCAGCACTTTCTGTTCCCACGAGACCATTGAGGTCTCTTATTAATACAGGTCTTTTAATAAGGAGCGACAGTTGCCAGTACCTTTGTGTACCATTTCTTAGCTGTTTTTATCTACAACATATTCGTCACTGTGTACACGCATATTTTCTTTCCCTTGAAACATACTGTTGGCTCAGCGCTTCTGGTTCTTTTCTAGTCATTGACAAAGCTGATGTAATTAACTGTCATGATTTTCTTTTCTAAAAAAAATAAATACAAATGCTCCCCACTCAGTGCTACCGTTTGCCTTTTTCCTGGACAGAGCTGCCACTTCCACCTAAAATGTACTCCTTTTTTCTATAATACACTCCTAGCTCAGTGCTTTTGTATTTCTTCCCCAGACATTTACTGACAGAGCCATTACCTGCTACTTTGTGCACTTTCCATCGTTTCTTCTCTTCGACAGCTGATGTCCAGCAACTTTTAAGGATGTTGCCGCTTCAACAGACATGACTCTAATAACCAATAACCAGAGCACTATGATGTGCTAAGGATGCATGTCATCCACTGAATTAAGGTGGGCTGAACCAGGCAAGCGTCTAACATCTGCGTGACGCTTCCTGGATCAAGTCATCGAATTGATCCAGAAAGTATTTGGTGCTTCATTCCTTCACAATGACCAAAAAGAACAACAGTGACTGAAGCAAAAGATTTTTTTTAATTCAAAGTGAATCTCACCATATTATACAATAAATTCATAATTTGACACTCACCAATAAGAGTCACCAAGAAGGAACCCGCTTTTTGTGACAAAGTACATAAGGCTTGGTCACATTGAAACTCACTGAGAACTAGAGAGGGGGGAGGAGGGGATGACCGCAAACTGGTAAGACACACATTAATACATCCAAACAATTATTTTCCCAGTCCTCATATATTGTTGTATATTGCACAGTGCAGTTGCTACAAGTCACACTAGAGTAGCATTTAAGATTAACAAAAACAAAAATCAAGGAATACATATCATAAAGCCACAAAAATCTACACATTTAGAACAGTAACAGCTTAAAATTCTTACATTTTGCAATTGTGTTTACATTTTTGTGCCTAAGTTATAATTAATGATGTTACAAGTTTAATTTCAAACAGATTCAAACTCAAAAACCAAATGAGACGTTCAGGTACATGTCAATTGATATGGCGTGTTTTTTTTTAATATGCTGGTGCCCAGTGAAAGCAGGCTTGGAGCAAGTATTTCTGTATTATTACATGTTCTCAAGCATGTGTATTACAATGCCCAATTAAAAACAGAAATCTCCCCACAAGCTTTTAGGAGTATTAACATTGTTTGTAAGCCTGCTGTGTTGCTGAAGGCAGCAGGGTTCCATGTGCTTTGCTAAGCTTTGGATCAGGGACTGTGTGACAAACCCCCAAAAGCCCGACCGGCGTCTTTGATGATGCAACTGCCGGCATAAATCTGCAGGGACGTGAGATTTATCTACCCAAAGCAATTAATCCAAAGTGGTGGTGGGTGGGATTACAGCATGGGGCATCACCTGTGCAGAGCTGACACACACGCACACACACAGTATGTGTGTCAGGAAGGGAGAAGGGCGGTTTGCAAAGAGAGGCTGCACACCACAATACATATAAAATCTTAAAAAAAAACAAAAAAACAAAAAACATTTGTTGTACACAACACAAAACTTCAACATACTCAAACAGTAGCATAGCTGACAAGCACACAAAATATACCCAATACCGAAACAACATAGCAAAACCATTATACTGTAATGTAATAATTAGATCAGGGTGGGAAAACTTTGGACCTACATTTTGATTATGAGTGATGGATAAAGCATTTAAAAACAAAAAACCCTTACGAAACATAAACCATTTACCAATGGTAATAGCTGCATACAAGTGCTATCAACACCCAAAATGTAGACAAATGCTGAGCTTGCAAACCAAAGACTGATTTCTTGACATCCACAAATACATTCATGGTGTGAGATAAAGCTTTGCATTTGTGAATGTTATTCAGGCCCCCCATGTCTTTTAGTGCTGCACGTTGTTCTTGGTGAGTAAAAACATTCCCTGATTTGGATTTTCTTAGGATTTAGTAAAAATTGAAAATAAAACAACAAAAAAAAAAGAAAGAAAGAAAGAAGGAAATGCAGGATTGTTTTCATCTTTGTCTACAGAAGAAACTTTGGGGATTTTATGTTGAGAAAACCAGAGTTGACTCCAGGAAGGAGCAAGCCTACAATATTCCCGCTTTGATGTCGTAGACGTCATCCGCCTGCCACTGGTTGAGGAAAAGGCACTAAGTTGATACAGTACGAAGAGTTGTAAATACAGTCCTATAACGGAAATAAAAGCCGCGTTGATGAAAGGAAAGACGATAATACATCACACTGGTTACAGAATCAAAGCGAACCCAGCCTACATTTGAAATACTGATGCTAAATACACACAAAACACTCACACCAAAAAACAACAGAACAAAAAATAAAACCAAAAGGAAAACTTAACTTCCAATACAGCAGTTTAGAAACACTTCAAAACAACAAAGCCAATATACAGTGGCACTAGCATGAAGGAGTAGCATTTAATACACTCTATGATCAGAAGAAAAACCACTTAAGTTTTATCTAGTCGTCCGAACTACAATAATAAAGGAGAGACTGCAGACCAGAAAGAGATTAATCCTCTAAATTCACAGCTACCGAGTGGCGCAAAATCAGCATATAGCAGCTTATTATCTATACATTCCAAATACAATTAGCAAACAGCTCAAAAATAAAACCTCAACCTCTTATTATTTTTAAAATAGAGATTTCACAATATATTCCAAAAAAAAATAGAATAAAATTAAGCCCACGACTGCAACAGTATATGCTGGAGGTGACAAGAAATATGATCGACCGTGCTTCCGAAATGATTAACGAAGAAAGTCTTTGGTGTTGATTGGAGTGAAACGCCGGCGGTGAAGAAAACGACTCACACAACACAAATGAAAATGCACACACAGAAAAAAAATAAAATAAAATAATAATAACCAAGGCTTCGCTTCCACCCTGAAGGAATGTATGAAAACTGACAACAGGTTTCAATACGTGGGGAAGGGGGCACAAAATCTCCGTCAAGAATAATTACTGACACGACTAATACTCAAAAGCCCAGCAGTGATACTGTTAAGTTGATAGGTTACTTCAAACACTGAGAAGTATCTTAAAAGTTAAAAACATTAAACAAGTCTATGCCACTCCCAAAATCTAAAACGCATGAATGCAAATCTAGCCTAAACGCAAGATAATAAAAACACAGCAACCCAGAGGATCTAGATTGTATTGCAGTTACAGTAAACAGTGACAATACTGTTATGAATTAAGTACTATAGTGAATAGAAATCGATTATCAAAATATCAAATCACTCTTTATATACATTAAAAGCTAATTCAGTCAGAGCCCTATATGTGCAACCTCTAGTTAGATTGAACTCACATGGAGTTAGAAAGTGTAAAGCAGAACAAGCCCATGCACATGATCCTCGTCGGTTTTTAGAAGTCCATCTCATTCAGAGTCCCTAAGTTAAGTGCTGCAAAACCGTTTAAATTCAAAACGAACAATCTAAGCGCTCCTGAAGTAATGTCAAAGACTCAAAGGTTTTAAGGCACTAGAAGGCAGCCATTATGAGCCTTCGATTCCAGGATCGCGGCCAGGTAACGAGCAGATCAGAGCGGCGTGCGCGGGTTGCAAGGCAACACAGATAAAGGGAGCGAGAGGCTGAACAACCCCAACAGCGTAGAACACAGAATATAAACAGAAACCCATGATTTTCCAGCTTCAAATCAGTTCAATGACAGGAGGTAATGTACAAACACGTTATTGAGGAAAGCTTCCTAATTGTCATAGAAATTCATTCGCTTTTACAAAGATTTGAAGCTTCCTCCACATCCTGACATAATTTTCCAGGCAGTCTCTGCTTAGACAGTCAGACATGATCAACAGCCTGTCAACTCCACCCGTCAGATTACAGAAAACATTGGTAAAATAATTTCTCAAATCCATCCACGGTGATAAAACATTGCTCATTTTCCTCCATTCTTCTTTGTCTCAACAGAAGTGCTCTTGTTGTGTTCTGGTGGGGGGTCTCCCTGCCCAGGTTGCAGCCCCAGTCCATTTCTCCTTGAGCTTCCTATTCAGGAGGCGGCGCGGCTCCTCTGTCCCGCCCCTCAGATGAACGAGAACTGTGGGTGGTGGCTGAGCTTGGTAGGG